>CM041640.1:3574949-3602704 GCA_023333625.1 Bothriochloa decipiens
GGGGGGGTGGTGTTGGGGGGGGCGGGGGACAGAGGGAATACGCCGTGCACTCGTGCATTGCATTCATAGACTGCGTGGTCGCGTGCCTATTTTTAAGTGCAGATGACAGACTAGGTACAGTAAGTTGATTGATCGACAAAGTTTATTTGTGGTCATGATCAAGTGATGGATCTTACGTTTTCTGAGAGCGTCGATATCCCCTGTTTGCCGCTCTAGAATAAATTTGGAAAAAAGGCTAGCATATACTTGTAGTACATGGCTTTAATTTTCTTCTATATTTATTTATATATTTGCTTGCTAGAACTGCACGTTACGAAGGTAGCAACACCTGAACAAATTATTTTCTTGGTAACAAGGTCATATAAATCGAGGGAGGTAAAAAAAAAACAGCTAGGTCTATAGATTTGATAAAGCATAGTGCATCATGTACAGTAGGAAAATGGAAAAAAAAAAGAAAAATGGAGATGAGCAGGGAGCAAAGAGTAACACCTGCCACTGCCAGACAACCGGCTGCTCCTGGAAGCGATGCCGCCGTGGCATGCTGTAGCACCACACTATAGCATCTTTTATTTGACTCAGTTAACCACGGGCATCTATGGCAGGCCTACTACAGTAACTAAGATCACAGCAAATCTGTCTTCGTCAGCAAGTCTTGTACGTGCTCATTACAGATTTGCACAACGGGGGGTTATGTGGTCACGTGCACTTGTCACGGTGCTGTACACACCGTACACATGTCAATGTTGGACGACACTGCAGTTTAGTGACTGATGGCTTCGACTGGTTCAGTCAATTGATCATCGATTAGGCCCCAATCAGTTGGGATCAACGTCAGTTCACACCCATGCCATGCATAGTTTATTTAATCACTACGTGGGTCACTTTCTCATGTGGAGCTGCGTCGCGCGTACGCCAAATAATGTACACACATTCAGGTCGTCAGGTGTATTGTACATGGCACTCCATCATCAACCCATCCTCCTGCACGACAATCTTAAAAAAAAAAAATCCTTCTAGAAGATGGAACAACTTTTCACTAACTATTGTGACAGGATATAAGCATATTGTAACATTGCAAGTTTTTTTTTTTGAGCAATTTGTAACATTGCAAGTTAAGCATGACGAGTTTTCAGCCGTGGCAGCTTCTGAATTATTTGGATTTTAGAAGGAGCGAGCAGCAACAGGGGAACCAAAAACTGAAACAGAGAATCTGACCTGCATTCCGAATGCTTGTTGTCCCCCACCCCCGTGACTAGTGACCAGTCCTATCCCTGACTCCCTTCAAGGCTGTTGCTGTTGCTGGTGATGCTGCGAGCAGTGGCTCAAGTGAACAGCGGGAGGCAAACCAAGAACACGTGCCCAGCCATGGCATCCACCTCTCAGGCGGTCGGGCGCATATGGCCTGCCTGCCACTGCGGCACTGCCACTGCCAGAAGCATCGAATCTTTCGTTCCCCTGTCACGCTCACACAAAAGAGGATTAGCCAGTGTAGTAGTACAACATAGCTCCAGTAATCCAGTTGTTCAAAGAAATAAAATTTATTCTTGAAATTTAAATAACACACCCTTTTTCTTTTTCCACTTTGGAAGAAAACAGCTGATGATACGTGTTTGTGCTGACGAAACTAACCTTTGTGTTTGGCATGCATTCAGACGGCGGCCACAGCGTGCTGGTGAAGCTCCACGACGACGTTCAGACGTGCGCGTACGAGGACGTGCAGGTGATGTGGGAGATGCTGCAGCGGGCCGAGACGGACAGGCTGGCGCGCGAGCCGTCGCCCAAGGGCGCCCGCGCGGTCGTCTGGCTGCACCGCCACCACCACAAGATGGACCCGCGCCGGCGCTGCTGAGGACGACGAGACCCTGCTGATGCTTCCTTCGTTCGGCCTTCGGCTTCGCTTGCCTGCTCCCGTGTCCATGTCCCTCCCTGTGCAGCTTGCCCTGCGATGGATCTGTGTGTGAGAGTCACTCTGATGCGCGGTGTATATAGTACATACAGGCTATGGCTACAGCCCTGCTGTGCCTCTACTTTCCTTTGCTCGGATGTAAATATTCACAGTTTCATCTTTTGAGAAAGAGAGGAGAGGTATCATAGTACCGGTTTTGTACTTCGCTCGGTGCCGCAACCATCCACCTCGTCGGAAGGAAACAGTTCTGAAGGAATTGGGCGAGTGCTTCTCATGTCCGGGCAGAGCCTTACAAGAAAACCAACTCTCCCAGAAAGCAGGCCCAAGAGTGAGAAAAGAAAAACATCGATAACAATGAAAATATGTCCTTGTTCAGGGCGACACTTGACAGCCCATCTCATCTTTCATACAAGAATCTGCCATTTAACCTGCAAAACACTAATAATCAATATATGATTCAGGAAACTGGTACACATTAATGAAACAAGGAATTTTAGGGATGGACAAGGTGTTACCACTAGAAGTTCAGGCAGATGATCTGAATTTTGGTTCAAACTTGGGCAGTTGGGCTGATAGCCTGTGTGCCTGACTGACACACAGAAGTCCTTGTTACCACTAGAAGTTCAGGCAGATGATCTGCATTTTGGTTCAAACCTGGACACTTGGACTGATAGCCTGGGTGCCTGACTGCATTTAGTGGTGGTGGAAGGAACATCTCGATGCATGTTTCCTACTGATTTATTTTACTGAAACCACTAGAAATTCCAGCATTTTTGGCTCATGTAAAGTTTACTCATATGACACAGTTACACATTCAAAAACAGTCGTCCATTGACAACAGAGAATTGCAAACAAATCACCTGTAGTTCTATCTACTTCCTGATGACAATACAGTACACAGTAGCCAACTTACTGGTTTTGCACACCATGGATTTATGACTAGGTTTGATGGTCATGGCATACATACCCTACTGCCGCAATTGATGATTGTATAGATATGTAGCTGAAGACAGATTGACATGAGCAGCAAGGTTTGTTCCTTAGCTTTGAGGCTAGCTGCTACCTGTCTGAAAAGACAACACTGCTAGTAAATAACAAATGTTTATTTATAGTTTAAAATTACATGTAGGGTATCTCAAAAGAAAGAAAACGGCACAAGTATCCTGCAGAAAGATAATACAGTACTATAACATTAGTACATCAAAGCCAGGTACTTTTCAGAGAGAGAGAGAGAGAGAGATAAGGGGCCTTCCAGGTAAAAATTAGCCAATAATGTCCCAGCTGCAAACAAAGTATTTTGCAAAGCAATCTTAAACACCAACAGCTATGGACTTGCAATAGTAGATATTTAAAGTATCAAAGTATCCAGTCCTGTTTGTCTTGCTGAGCCAGGATGTATTAGACTGCTGGCAAGCCTCTTTGCTGCAGACTAAAAATGCAGAGAACATTCAGAATTCAGACAGTCAGCATCCAGGGTTCTCTGATCCTCTCCAACATCCATAAGTGCACTAGTTCGTATACACACACTTATATAACAGTATAATATTAACTGAAAATGCTTTTGACAGCCTTAAAATGACAACAGAGACCAGATATCTTTCGCTATCTCTGAAACAAATATTGAAATTGTTCAAAAATGTAGCCTTCCCCAACTTGCTTGGGACTGACAGGCTTGGTTGTTGGTTGTTGGTTCAAAAATGAAAAATAAAAGCTGGACAACAGAAAGAACCAAAGTAACTTTTTTTTGAACAGGTATCCATCTGTTTCAGACAACATGTTGAGGTCACAGAACACAGATATCAATGCATCTCCTCTTTTTTCTTGTCTTAAACACCAACATGTGTATGGGGGCACCAACCTAATCACAGAGACAGACATTCGTGCACATCAAGGTACAAAGGTAGAGATCTAACATATAATTCTCATAGCACAGTTACAAAAGAATTAAATGAAATTAACATTCAAGATCCCTGAAATTAGTACTGAAGATACCTAGAAAAATTTTGCAATCAATAATGTACATCCTGACCTAGAACCTTACAGAACATTTTCCTATAAGTTACAAGACAGCACTTGTATTTTGCTGCCCACAGTCCCTTATGCCCAGATGTTACATAGAAGTTGGGACTTTTGGATGTAACACTATCCACCTGGTAGTGCGCTAATGAGGCCTAAGCTGCATGGCCAGAAGATGTTTTCCTTTATTTGGGCATGATTTATCAGGAAAAAAGAATGTCTTTCTTTCACAACAACTCTGACAGCTGAACGTGAAATCAGAATTCTGCCTTGACCCCACATGTGCATATTCTGTGTTGTGCCTGCAATCTTGCCACTTCCAGCTCAAATGTACATCAGATGGGCACCAAGAAGCACATTGGTACAAAACTTCAATGTTGAGTAAAAAAACACCATCTGTCAGTCATTTTCCTCTGAAGAACGACATATTTTCTCCAGAAGGACTGGCCAGTTCTCCCCAAGATGTTGAGGGTTTAGCTGCATGGCTACCTTAAAATCATTGATGGAGATCAATTGGTTACTTCCGATCTCATTTGTGGCTCCTGATGGCCCACTGCCTGATTGCATGTGAACATGGTTTGGCAGCCAGACACCATTAATCTGCTTTCCATAGGCTTGCTGCTTGTATGGTGGTGTCCCTTTCCTTGCATCCCTCTGAACACTATCTCCTACTAACTCAACAGATGACCTAATCAGGTTTTTCATGTACTTATCCAGAGCAATATTCAGAAGCTCGGCACTATCCATTGTGACACCAGCTAAACCCAGCGTTTCTGCTGTTTTCTCCATCCGTCTGTGCAGCAGCTCAGTGTTGAACAGCCCACCATGCTCAAGACAGCTGCTGAAGTGATCCTCACCTGCAACAAATGGTGCAGGTGGAAATTTCCTTGCACCACCCACACTTGCTGAACAGAATGGAACTCCTAGTGGAGCACGTACAGGACTTCTCAATATTTCTGCAGACCGTTCTGCAGTGCTGCTCATACTTCTTCTCTGCAAAACCAAATTATTGGGTGGCAACTGTTCCACGCGTGGATGCTTTGCCAGTGGCTCTGCAGGTTCGCATTGTTGAAAATGCAATCTCTTCAACTCAAGTGGATTTATTGTACCATTCTCCAGTGATCCAGAAGCACCATGGGTAACTTGGTTGTGATTGACAGCAGCTGCCACCCTACAATTTGGACCCATGTTATTCACACTGTCTTTCAAAGTATAATCCTGTGCTGTAGCCACAGGCCTCAATCCCTGAACCTGTAACAACCTGGCATCACCATTGCAAGCCTTCAACACTTCAGCAGCCTGAGAAGCCTTCTTTACTGATGCCCCTACAGGTCTCCCTGCATCCAAGGGAGGAGGCGGGCACTTTCCCTGGCAGGCATTATAGAGAATTGCACGGATTAGCCGGTTGTGCAGCTGGAGGTTCTCCTGCCCCAGGGTCTGCAGGCACAGCTTTTCAAAGTCCTGCCTGCCGAGCCTCTCCGACAAGTAGCCATTCAAGTAGCCAAAATATCGCCGCGAACGATCTGGACCAAGCCGCTTCTCCATCTGAGCCTTGAGCTCCCTGAGATCGATACGGCCATTCTGCTGCTGCTGCTGCTGCAGTTGGGGAGCTGATGGCTGCTGCCGCTGCTGCTGTGGTGCAGCCACTGGCCATGCCTCCTCCCTTACTGTGTCCATGCAGTTACCACCGCAGCAAACCCCAATACCAGACCCGGAGTAGAGAAACCAACGAATTGGGGATAGCACGCCGCACCCAGCTAGGATCAAACCATTAGGGCTTCCGCCGCTTCCTGAAGAGCGCGAGCCCGTACCCCAATTCCCAGCTCGCCGCCGGCCATGGAGGGGATCTCATCTCCGCTGGCGCCGCACCAACCGCCACGAGATCAAGGAGCCGCCCAGGGAGCGGAGCGGCAGGCCCGAACCGAGCATAGAGGCCGCGGGCCTGGCGAACCAATTGGATTACCCGCCCAAACCCTAGAGCAATGGAGGCATGATCCCCGGCCCCGTCGAGCTCCGGTGAGCTCGTACCTGCTGGATCTCCGGCGAGGGAGACGGCGCGCCCGGCGGAACCGAATCGAATCCGAGAAACAGCAGGAATTGAGCTGACCTCCGGGACGGGGAGCAATTGGGGTTGGCGGGCGGGAGCGGGAGCGGGAGCGGGACGGGGACCAGCCGAAGACGAATTGCCTGCCCTCGCTGCTCACCGGCGGGCGGGCGGGCGGGCTGCTCTCTCGGCGGCGTTGCTCGGGCGCGCGGCGAGGCGGCTGCCTGCTGCTGCTGCTTCGTGGGTTGGGATGGGCTCGCTCCTGTCTGCTTTGCTCCTTGCTTCTTCGTGTTCGTCTCAGGCTTGGGCTCTCCCTCTCTTTTTTTTTTTCTTTTTCTTTTCCTCTTCGAGGGTTTTTTTCTCGGCCGTTGAATCGGATTTGATCGCGCAGGAGTGCCCAGAAGAGAAGAGGCCAGCGGTGTGGAGGATCTGCTCGGCGTGAGCCAAGAGTGCTCTTGCTTCCCGGACTGTCTCTTCCCTCCTTTGATTGCCACTATACTTTGCTACTTACAACAAATAACATAAAAAGTGTACCTATCTTGTTAGATTTAATTGAACTTGACATAATTTATTTTAGTTAAATCCTAAGTCTAAAACACATACTAAGTGCTAGATCAATCTCGTAAAAAAAATGAATAGAGATTATTACAAATGCGTAGATACATAACAAAATAGATATACCAAAAAAGTCAAAGTAACTTGAGGTTAAAAGAATGAAAATATAGCCACATTTATGTGTCAAGTTGGCTACTCAGACCAAGTGAGTGGTGCGACATCATTGAAATTTTTTACTCCAAACTAAGTGAACCAACAGTTTCTTTTAATAAAGTTAGTTGTAACTCTGTAGGGGCCTTGGCCCCTCCAAATTCATCAAAAAAAAAAAAAGTGGACCAACAGAGATGGGTGAGTAAGAGATGATGGACCGAGAGAGGACGGAATAAGTTTTTATGCATGTAAAGGCTTATTATATATAATAACATAACATAACACAACAATACATTAGTATTATAAGGTTTGTTATGAAACAATTTTTATGTAAGATATATAATCTTTTAATTGGAAATAAAACTATTTTGTAGACAACTAGTTGAACTATGAAATTTTGATTAGGATAAATAAAGACAAAACTTATATTTGAGAAAATATCTTGTCGGTCTCAAGAAGTGAATGCACAACAACCGTCATGCAAAATATAAATTGTATCCACTTTAGGATGAATAAGCTTTGGTTTTCATGTTTCTCCTATGTGGAGAGTAGAATTAAAAGTGTTAGTTGAGTATCAAGAGCTAAATGCACAACCGTCATCTAAATATAGCAGGGCATGATTGATAAAGAAAAACTCTTATAAACATATGCAAAATATAACAGGCATGATACAGCTTTGGTTTCAACCCGAACTCGTTCTAAGACCTTCTCACTCTCTCAGTGTGGAACAAGCACAGTGGTATTAGTTAAAAAAAACTCACTGGTATGCTATGTTCTGTTAACTGTATCAATTTTTAAAACATTACTACACATTTTGTCGCAACTATTTGGTTTATGGCAACGCCAGTCTTTTGGCTATAGACTCATAGACTCCACTTTTCATAGGTTTGATTTTTAGCTAAATTTTGTCTGTCATAGCTGGCAAAATTATCATATTTTTTCTGGCATAAACCTCACTTGTCACTGAGTCGATCTTTAACCATTTTTTTTCCAACAATGTACTAACCGGCAAATTATTAACCACACATTAAGCAAAGAACTAGCAAATTATTAGCCAATTTAGCTATTTTTTACAGACTTTGCATACTGTTAGTCCTATCAGTCCAACTAATTGGCATACTCCCTACATGCTCTCAGACAATTAACCTTTTGATAGCTAGATAACACGGTGACAAAATTATTAGTTACTTGAAGAAACCAGAGCAGAAGGACCAAACGAACGGCACCTCATCACCACCAGTCCGATACACAAAATAGCCATAGAGCACCATAATTGAAGACAATGCCCCAACAACGAGGAAGTCTTCGATATGTAGTAACTTGATAATCATAGGGAAGTAAATGTGCACGTGATCTGATCATATGTTACATAAACGAGCAAGACTTGAGAAGTTTAATAACCATATATAAAGGTAAATGCACCTATTACGAAGCATTTAGATAAGTTTTTGTAATGCATCTACAAGATGTTACAGAGCGTGGAACATTCACACACCACATGTATAGAACATATTAATTATACATCTCTGTTTTCTCAGTCCAGTATAGAACATATTAATTATACATCTCAAGACAAAAGAATTGATCAAATATAAAGAGGAATTTTCTTTTATTTTACAACACCCATAGAAGATGTTTCTTGCTTCAAGCATCCCTATACAGGGTACAAACACCGACTTGTCCATTGTGCCACATGATATGTCACATAGATCCTAAAATAACAAAAACCAATTTACCAATTTCACATTCTTTGGTTCGGATATGTACTCCGAATAGAAAACACCAAAGATTTGAATAGAATGGAAGAAACATGGGGCAGTCCTTGTTGCCATCATCTCTTATGCATATGATACAATGCTCTACCTGCATCATTGGAAACATATCAGTGTGAATCAAATACAATAATTAAGATTTTACAACAAATGTGGTTCATGATATTTGATACCGATAGTTGTAGACAAACAATACAATTTGCACATTAGCTAATCTTCCTCAGTGTGGTTGCTACTTTAACAGTCATTCTGTATGATGGCGAGTAAAGTGTATGATGATCCTTGATTTGGGGTAGAATTGAGTTGGCGTGAATTAGAGGGGAGGAATGGCTGCCCTAGGGCTGGTCACACCAGGTAGGATTAGGGGGTAGATTAGAGGGTTGGAACAGCTGCACTACGGTTGGTTGCACCTAGAGAGAGGGAGGGGGTGGCGCAGGGTGGGCAGCATGGCTGTCAGTGGCTTGAAGAGAGGAGATGGGAGAGAGGATTAGGGTTTTTTCCCTATATTATATTCTTGTGAGGACCAATTCACCAACCTGACTCGACTTACATGTAATCCTATCTTCCTGACTCTTCCTAATCCTGGATCAAGATGGGTGTTGCACTGCACTACTAGTACTATTGGCCCGTCTTGGCCCCTACACCTCAGTGGCCTACCAGGGCTATTTAGGCCTGTGACAGTGTCCTTACGCCATGTGCACTGCCCATGTCCTCATTATCTGCTATAATTCTTGGCAATCTACTTCATATGTTGATCAACAAATATGAAAACTTGGTTTCTTAAATATTAGGACGTGACTGAGAATAATCATATTTGTGTTGCTCAAACATGTTCTGACACAGCACATGTACAAGAAATGTATTTGACCTATTGTATTTCAATAGAGAAGACTCCAATAGACTATGAAGTGTGCATAGTACTATGGTTGATTTTACTTGATTCAATTGACATGCTTTATATAGTGCATCCACTGGTTCTATAAATGTTACCTGCGCAAAAATATACTCAAGGACTAGCTGATTGAGTCCTCCGGGACAGTAGAATCCTGAATCACACGGTCAGGGTCTAGCTGACCACTGTAGTAACTAGATGGCACAGCAGAAAGTTCCAGCTTTCCAGTCCACTCCTCACCAGGCTTCAGAGTGACAGGCTTTTCAATAGCAGCGGCCTCCACGCATACCATTCGTTTATATTCATCATCCCCGAAATCTGACATAGCCTTTGCTTTTTTATCCCAGGGGTTCCAAACAACTGTAATGAAGAATATATGAAACCTCATGAACTCCATTGTTGAATTTTTTCAATGATAATAATCTATTGCAGTAGCAAGCAAAGTAAAAATGAGCAAGCATTCACAAGACCAGCATCAGGAAGGCCTCCTTTCCTCACAACAAATGTTCTTTTCTTCTCATGATCAATAATGGCAATTTTTGACGGTGTACCCAGATATATTCTGTCCAGCTGCAAAATTGCATATGCTTTCTTGAGTAACAATGAGAAAGAAAGTTGATGAAGGATAAATGAAATGCTTTGTCGACGCACTTCGGACTCAAAAACAATTGCATCGCCTTGTTCGGTGAAATGGGCTCTATCTTGTAAGTTGTCTAGGTAATCCAGAGTTTCCAAACCTTCTACTCGCACCTCACTGAAATATTAGCATGGATTAAGAACACTTACAAACTTAAGATTAATTATAGTTGAATACCAGAGTTTGGTCAAACAAATTGGCACTGGGGATAAATATTCTGCCGCAAGATTATTTCAAAACCTATGCTGGCAAATTAAATATTTCAAATATGATGACCATGATTTGAACCAACATACCTGATATCAGAAATCTTGAAGTATGTGTGGTATGCAAAAGTGAAAGAGAAAGACTTCCCATCTGCATTAGTGTTTCTTATACGTGAAGTTAGCATCAAATCACCACCAGGACTAAGTGCAACCCTCAGGCGGTATTCAAAACTGCAATATAATATATCTGTAAACATACAAATGGCAATGATTGCCTTCTAACGCAACAAAATTACTAAGAAATATAACAAAGATAAGCCTTTCAAGCGAATTACAGTAGCATTAAATCAATACGAGCAAGTGACAATAAGCTCACCTATGAGGCCACATCTTCAAATCCTCTTCAGTAGGTTTGAGGATCAAGTCCACATAAGCTGTATTGGAGGTTGGCACTGGAAATGGTGGAGGATCATCATCAACACTCCATGTTCTATTCCTTGCAAATCCATGTTGTTCCAGATTCCCAAAGTTTGAAAACTACATAAGTGGAATTAAGATTTACATAGAAGAAGATATAGAGAAGCCAAAAGCTGTTGGAACAGTACTGGCATACCTGTGGAAAGCAGATTGGTATTCCTCCACGTATAGCTTTTGGAGGCTTGAAAATAGCCTGATATAATAGCAATAGTAACACTCAAACGTCAAGCGATCAAAACAAAATGCAACTCATACTCCAGTTGCTTTTTTGCCCCAGATTCAACTATTATTGAATGTCAAGAAGCACAAAAGAGCACCAGTAAAAGTTCACATTAGGTGTAGACAAAGTACTAACAGTGAAGGTTTGCATAGAATTCTTTCACTTACTGAATTAAACAGTCAACCGTTAGCCCGTAACTCAAGATAGAACTTGATGGCTACAGAAATTATTTCACCTAGATATGAACTAAACAAGTAGTAGACTACATTTCACAACGTCTATGTTTTTGTTAGCATGCATGCAAGAATCCTAAAAATTTCATTACAAGAAAGAGACTGCTTTTGGATGGATAAGACAGCTGCAGAGCAAGAATTTCAGGCAAAGGACATACTGTAGACTGGATCAAATCAAGCAAATAAAGGACATATACAGTCACACAGAGACGACACTTTAATTATAACAGTGCAATAAATCAAACTCCCCAAAAAATGCTCACTATAATTGATATACTGCTCAAAGATTATAAAGGCGACAAAAATAGTAGCACCTTATTGCTAACAAAAAGTAACTCATCTCCATGCTCATCTTTCCATGATGTAACATGCCCACCATACAAGTACACCTACAAGCATGAATTATATTAGATTATATTATTATTGAAAGAACCAACTGTTTGTAGTAGGTTTCAAGAAAAAAAATATGGAAAGAGATCATAAGAGCATATACAGGATACAAAAAAATCAAATAATTTCATGTGAGCTTTGTATAATTCTGTTTCAGTGTTGTTCTTTCCCATGACTATGTACTGGAAACCATGTTGCTAATTGTTTAGACAAATAATAGAGCCCACGGTAACAACTTTTTTGATAGCCCAAGTTCAAATATGAGTACAATATAATCTCTGTCAAAATTCCGAGGGAATATATGAGGTTATTACGATCAACTTAGCATTGAGTTTCTAATAGCAAAACCTTATGCAATAACACTTGAAGTCTATGGTTACTTAGCCCCATATACCTTATTATTATTCATTTGAAGTTTTGAATTGCCAAATATAGAACGGCTGTGCTTGTAAGTTAACATAGTCAACCAGATGGTGCAAGTAAAAGCAAGTCAAGTGAGCTTTGTAATTAATAGAAGTAATCAATTGGCATGAAAATAATTAATGGCAATTTTCAGCAATGCTGGGTGCCTGGTACAATAATAGAAATAGGAAAGTATCTCCATGAGCTCCCCTGTCCAACCTATTAGATTCAAAAACTAATATTTGAAACCCTCCAACAGCCCCCCTCTGATATCCTATATTTAGTAGCATTCGCAACCACCCTCCCTCTCCCTCAAATATAATTTGGGGTGACTGTTGTCCACCCTGCATGTTATTTGAGTAGGGGAACTGTTTGAGAGGCGGTATTTTTTTTTTTGTTAGGATGCACCCTATATGAGGTATAGGGGAATTAAGTTTAGGAGGAATCTTGGAGATGATCTTAAACCAAATATCACAGATCGGTAGTGCAGTAGTGCACCCTGAACAAAGCTTGTCCTCTATTGATCATCTTAAGTTATCTTATAGCATTCTCACCAATGCTCTGCATGTTGACTTTATAATCATCAATATGCTTAAGCAGAAACTGTGTCATAGCATAGAAGCAGACTAAACGAATGCCCAGCTATTCACCATCAACGCGAATTGCCAAGCATGCTAAAGCAAGAACAAAGAAGAATGAAACTTGAGATTTCAAATGCTGTGGAAGAGGCCAGAATAATCAAATTAAATTCTCCATGGAATTGCTTTGATATATCCAAACTTTATGTCACTGTGAAAACCGCCCATTCCTATGAGCTCAAGCATACAGAGGAATGGTCGCTCACCATTGCACAGCACATTTGAACATTCCCCTCAATAAAAAAAAAAGTTCCACAGCTCTAGCAGTTAGACGAAGGATCAACAACAACCATCTTTTCCTTTACATGTTACACAGCCTACCTCCTAATCCAATCATCAATAAAACCATGTCTGCCATGTCCCCAGCTCCCCACCATTATAGAGCAACAGAAAAAAATTCTCAGGCTCTGCACGACTTGTTGGTATTTGCAATAGTATATTTGTGTGGAAACAATTGTCGGGCAACGGTGGTCACTGGTCAGAGTGGATAACACTCCTTGACTCCCTGTGATTCAGAGCCCTTGGCTACTTGCAGCACAAAGGGGAACCTAGCCCCGTGTTCAGGAACTACAGAAACACGATCCCGGATCACATTAGCCACTTGTTCCCTTGTTGTGTGAATCTCAGATCGTCATTGTTCAGCCACTGTTTGTGGGAAGACAGAGGATGAAAACTGAATCCATGGGACAGGCTTGGGCTCGGATCAGCACACTGGCCGGGTACACCCTGTCAGTCTGTCACTCACAGGAGCCGCAGAGCTTTGCTACGACGAAGCCAATCTGATCTAGCATGGAAACTCCGCTGACGGGGTACCACACCAACTACCGACTACGGGACTGGAGCAGCAACCGAAAAATCCGGCTTCGAACAGCACCATGGCAAGCGCCACGGATCTGCGCCGGGATCCGGAAGACGGAACCCTTAGCAGGCGCAATCAGCTGAGCGGGAGTGGCAGGCGGGTACGAACCTCAGCGGAGCTGCCCCGGACCTCGCGGAGCACGACCTTGTCGAGGTCGTTGACGCCCTTGCAGTGCCTGACGGGCGCCGCCTCCTGCTTACTCTCCTCGCCCGCCGGCGGCGACGACGCCGAGGCCGACATGGTGTCCTTCCACCGGAAGCCGGACCGAGCAGCAGCGAGTACCGCACGCCGAGGCCGAGCGGAGCAGAGGAAGCTGGAGAGCCTGGAGCCTGAAGAGGGAGGAAGCGCAAGTGGAGAGAGGCAGGCAGATGGGCTTGGTCCAGGTCGATTGATTTGGGGAATTTCCGGACAGGACCCCCTGTGCGTGCGTGTGCGTGTGTGTGCCCGAACAAATCACCGATCTCGCGGCGCCTTTTCCCGATCGCGATCTGCTGCACTGCACGGCTGCACCTTGGCTGCAGCGGCCTCCTGGCAGCGTGCGTGTGGGTACGTGTTCTTGCTCGTTGCTTTGCTTCGTTCAGCTGGGGATGAGCCACGGAATATGGATATGCCTTCGCTGCTACGTTCTGATGTGCTTCGCTTTCGCTGATGAAAAAGGCCATTTGCGCTCCGTCCAAATTCCAGAGCCAAAAGGCAGCGTTCCACTTGCGTCGGTGTTTGTACATTTTTGGTGTTTTGCACGGCACGGTATGCGAGCCACTAGTACTTGCTACGGGCATATTCTGAGAAGTACGTACGTACCGGAATACATACAGACGTGGAGACGCAACAACGTTTTGGGGATTGGGATTGGCATTGGGATGGAAACACTTCGCTGCTTTTGTCACTGTGAGGAACTCGTTGAGGTAAAAAAGGAGAGAGTTACATGGAGGTGTTCATAAAAAAAAATGAAGTCAATAATTTTTTATTCAATTATGGCCTCATCTGTTTTTTTAAAAAAATAGCTTTATAAACAATTTTCTTATTCAAGCTAAGTTGTTTGGGAATTAGTGTTTGGCAAAATAACTTCATATGATGAAACAATGAATAATATGAGAAATGAAGCTATGATAAGCTACTTTTTTAGCTTCATCCCAACTCACCCCTTAATGAGAGAAGATAAAAAAAACTTCATACGTGAAGCTATTTTAAAAATAACGGTTTGGCAAAAAAAAAAAGCACACAGCAACTTTACGAGCTATTGTCAGTTGTGCTAAACAGATCTATAGTACAAATATTTATGACACTACTAGATACACAACGTTAGGTTAATTCGTTATTATATAATAAGTTTTCCTAGACCTGTTTGGAGTTCAAAGTTATTTCTATAAATCTAATTTGACATTTTGCATTGAAAGCAGGATGTGTATTTTTTAAAAGGATGGGAGCAGCGCCATTGGATATGCTGAAAGAGAATATGGGTCTGGACTGTGACAAAAGATGGCCACACTATGTGGACGGGATTTGCTTTGACAAGATCTAGTACACGTAGGTAAATACAAACAGCAACTCTCTTTTTCATCAGTTGTGAAAGGAAGTCGAACTAAGAAAGACACAGACCACTGATTTTCCTCTGTCTTTTGTAAATAAATGAATGAAGAAGTACGTAGATAATAAAGGGATTGAATAAGCCACTAGTTTTGACCCCAAAAGTGTACGTGCGCTTCCAGGGCCACTAGTTTTGACGATGATCCTTAGGTAACTGCCGACTGTAATACTATCCCATAGTACCAAAAATCTGTCAACTCGCGCCAGCAAATCAGTATCCTACTAGCTGGCTTGCTTTTGCTAAGGCCTTGTTTAGATACCAAAATTGATATTCCAATTCTGCATAGCGAGTGTCCTGTCACACTGTAGCAATTTTATTTTTATTTAGTAATAATTATCTAAATATTAATTAATTAGGCTTAAAATATTCGTCTCGCAAAGTACAATAAAACCGTGCAATTAGTTTTTTATTTCATCTATATTTAGTACTTCATACATGTACCGGTATTTTGATGTGACGGGGAATAGGAATTCTGCATAGTAAATTTTGGATAGCAATTTTGGTATCTAAACAAGGCCTAATTATCGTCCGATGATCCTTATATATTTTGCAGTTTCCAGACCAGTGGATTGAGCAGCAGGATAACAAGGCCTTATTTAGATTTCAGATTTCACCCCTAAATTTTACTATGTAAAAAGAAGATTCCTCGTCACATCAAAATGCCGACACATGTATGAAATACTAAATATAGATGAAATAAAAAACTAATTATACAGTTTTATTGTACTTTGCGAGACGAACATTTTAAGCCTAATTAATCAATGTTTGAACAATTATTAACAAATAAAAATAAAATTACTACAGTGTTTAACAAAATTTACTATGCAAAGTTGGTGCACCAACTTTGGTATCTAAATAAGGCCTAAAAATAGATAAAGACGGGCCATCACAGGATCCAGGCCGACGCGACGGCCATCGGCCAAACTGTGCGCTGCCACTGGCGCCGCGCCAATACGCCGTCGGACCGGCCGGATGCTCCGTGATCGCCCTCGCCCCGGATCAGATTCCAATCGGCACGACGCCGACCACACTGAGCTCTCGGCTCTCCCGGCAGCCTGCAGATGTGCGTGGTGCCCTGTGAGTCTGTGACTCGCGTCGCGTCGCAATTCAGAGCCGTGGGAATCCATCGATCGTCGCTGCCTGCCTGCCTCTTCCCCCACACGCCGCCGGCGCCGCCGCGCACCTTTGTGTGAGCGTGAAGTCTACGTGACGTTGATGAAACGGAGAAAAAGAATGCGAAGATGTTGACCAAGCTCTCAGAATCTATCGGGCTGTTATACACGGATGGTCGCACTTCCCTAGCCCATCAAAGCTGATAGATGCTCTCTCCCCGACTCACTGGGAGGAAAAATGCCTACCGAGTTCGTTACCGATCGCGGTACAGTCATCAAATTCTGACACGGGAGAATGCTAGCTAGATCCTGTTTTTATCATATGGTCTAAGGTTAGTGGCTGAACTTTTAGACCAGCTCATAAAACTTCAGACCACATAAACGAATTAAAATTGTCTAAAGTTTTAGTCCTCAACCTTACTCAACTAAACTTCAAGCCTAAGAATCCAGACAATCCTTAATACTCCTATATTCTATATATTTGTAGTTGAAAAGAATTTAGCAATTTAGCTCCGTATTATTTGTCGTCCCTATAACTTTCCCTACCTTTGTTACTACTCACTTCCACACATCTCACAATTGGTTGCTGTTATAAGTGTCAAATAAGTATAATTAAATTCATCATCAAATAACTTTCATAGTATTATATATATTTAGCGCCATAACCATTAATATTCTTCTCTACAACTTGAATGAATTCGAGATAATTTGATTTATAAAACAGAACTAAAATATCATTATTCTATAATAAAAGTAATATTTGTGAAATTCGAGGCCGTTTGACTTAATAAGACAAAATTAAATGCTAGTCTTTGTGGAACGGAGATAGTAGTATAATAAACTGACTTAAGTCCTTCGTATATAAATATGCATGAGTATTTTTGACTTTGTGGATGGCTCCGTGGGGAAAAATATCTTCACAAATATAGACACTCCCGGCCCACCCAACCCAAGTACCGAACCACACACACACACACACACAGAGTTGCTCAAAACACGCGCGCGCGCGCGCACACACACACACACAAAGTGAACGCGTGTTATAATTATACTCCTGTCGATCTGGTTTATAACAGTCAAATATAGCATGGTCTCTCAAATTACAATTTGGTTACTTGTTTATTCTCTATATTATATTTTTATATGATATAAAATTATGATTTGCATATGTGCCTTGTGAACTTGACCGCAGGGAGTAGTGATACGTATAAAATTTGGATTTGGATGGTAGGAAACTGTTCATGATTTAATAAAAAAAATAAGAAGCAGGACCAAGAGGAGACGGGCCAAAAAAAAAATAAAAAAAAGACGTGTATGGATGACAAGCCCACGAACAGAGAGAAAAGAGATATGTGACAGTACGGCAAGGCCTGCAGAGATTTCAGCTCGGCCCATAGATACCAGGGCGCTGCTTAATTAATTGTGCCATCTGCCAACTTGTATTCCCCTCAAAAAAAAAAAAAATCTGCCAACTTGTGTAAGGACGAAAAAGACACCGAAGCGTAACTGGCATGGCCTGGCCATGATAGTGGGGGTCATGTCGCCCTTACTGACCGGTCGGTGTGTGCACGTCTTCTACAATTATAGCACGTACGTCGCCGTCGTCGCCCCAGAAGTTACGGTGCCGGATTCGGAGCTGACGGTGACGGAGTCGGAGTTCCTGGCGAGCGTCACGCCGGTGACCGAGGCGCTCGGGGCTGGTGGGCACGGAGGTGTACCTGGGCCAGCGCCCGGACACTGAGCCGTGGACGAGCGACCGGAGCGCGGCGCAGGCGCTGGCGAAGTTCCGGGCGAGGCTGGAGGAGCGAGGTCGCGGGCAACATCGACAGGCGCAACGCCGACCCTAAGAACAGGACGGGGCCCGTGGAGGTGCCCTATACGCTGCTGCCGACGGCACAACCCGGACCGGTGCTCCGTGGCATCGCATACCCAACAGCATCACCGCTTGAGGCTTTGAGCGGAGCGCCATAGGTCAACTGTGTACGATATATGGACTCGTGGTATATCGTCGTCATCAGTATAATAAAACTGGGTGTTTGACCTGCAGTCTTCTGGGGCAGTTGTGAACACAACGAACAAGCTAAAAACATTTAAGGTCCATTTAGCACAGCTCCAGCAATTCAGGGGAAATTTGTTTTATAGCTCCTGATGACAGAACAGAACCGAAGAACAGGAGAGGGTACAGCTTCAGTAGGTAGGTATTTTTTTTTCGAATCATAAGTACGTACAAGTTCATACAGCACACTGTCCGGACTGATCAACAAATTAAAGCACACACTCACCCGATCACCCCCTATTAAAGCACACACGAAAGACTTAACCGGCATATCTCGAAATCAACAAATTCATAAGTAGCAACTGCATCTTCATTTCTGTCCTGTTCGTTTCATCGTTTCTGGCTGGCTAGTTTTGGCTGCTGCAGATTTTGTAAGAGCAAAATACTATTGAATGACTGTCTGATTTGGCTGATAAATTTAAACAAACAGGCTGTTCATCCCCCTCTCAGTCCTCAGCCCCTCTCAATCATTTGGTCTTCTTCCTGTCGCGCTCGGCCCTCCGGCGGGAGCGGCGCTGCCGTCCGCCTGACTCGTCGTCGTAGTCCGAGTATTTCTCGTCCAACTCCTCGAAAGATTTCTGCATACCGCAAATTGCATGCTGAGTGGTGAACGTCATGCGTGGAGCTGGCCGCCGAGCATATATGCCCAAACATAATCGTAGTTGCGTTCGTGTAAATGAAAGGGGAACCAACAGCTAGCACAGACAGGGAGGGATAGAAATTAATTAGAAAGGGAATAGCAAAGCGTACGTCCCGCATCTCCATGAAGCTGATGGTGTAGAAGGTGACGGCGGCGGCGGCAACTATGCCGAGGACCGGGACGAGCATTTGGCCGGCTGCACCTTCCATGGCGGACACAACTGAACGACGACCGCCGCGACCTCCCGTGAGCCAATCGGTGCCCGCCCTATCCAGATACACACATCTTGTTGGTTATGTGTTTTTGCACTCGCCCCCCTGCCACAGCAGGAGATTTGCGTATTGACCAGGACGACATGCGGTCCGGCCCATACGTACGCAGACACAGACCGGCCTGTGATAGGTGATGGGCTTTCGGAAGCCCAAGTAGCCCCAGGGCATCGGACGGATCACAATGGAAAACAGTTTTTGCCGCAGAAGGAAAGCGCCACTGCATAATCTATACCGGCAGGCAGAGACAGTATAAAACACTGGAGTTTCTAGTTTACTTATGCTTAATTGTTTAGATAATGGTCTACTTTATGCTTAATGAGCACATACTTTTTTTCATTAGCTTCTGTCCTTCTGCTGTTCTGCACTTGCTTGCCCAAATGATCACACGGAAGCGGTATACGTGTACTCCCTCCGTCCCAAAATAGCTGTAATTCTTCCTTTCTGAAAAGTTAATATTTTTAAAATATCAGAAATTATATATTAAAATATATAAATATTTATGCTAAATAATTAGTATCATCGAAAAGATCTTAAAGTCTAGTTTTTTAATAAATTTATTTGAAGATGAAAATATTGTACGTATTTTCTATAAATCTGGTCAAAGTTGAGAAAGTTTAACCGACACGCATCCCGTAACATCATTCTTTTTGAGACGGAGGGATTATGTATGCTTTACGTGCAGTAAACAATATTACTAGTTTACCGCATCATGTAGCATCGGTCGATGAAGGTAACGCCAATCACTACAGGGATCGCTCTCTTTGCCGACTGCAATGCGCACTCGGCAAAGGCAAAATTCCAGTCGGCAAAGGTTTTGCCGACTGTAATTCTACGTGGCAGTCGGCAAAGGGCTGTCGGCAAAGAAAACGTCGGCGAAGGCGGCTTTGCCGAGTGCCACGTGGCATGTAGTCGGCAAAGCCTTTGCCGAGTGCCACGTCAGCACTCGGCAAAGCCACGTGGCGCCGTCAGCCGGACGGCTGGCTTTGCCGAGTGCTGACGGCGAGGCACTCGGCAAAGAAAAAAATTATTTTTTTTAAATTTCTTTGCCGAGTGCCAACTCGGCACTCGGTAAAGAATTTTCTTTTTTACGAAAATTCTTTGCCGAGTGCTGACACTCGGCAAAGGCATGACCCCTTTGCCAAGTGCCACGCTGGCACTCGGCAAAGCTGGCGATTTTGTGGCCAAATTCCCCAGCTTTGCCGAGTTTTTTCCTTTTTTTTGTTTTCTTGCATCCAAACATTGCAAAATCATAATTTATATCACAATTTCATCAGAACCACAAGTAGCACCATTTATATCACAATTTCATCACATTTATCACCACCGTCACCATATATATCACAATAACACATATATCTCACAATAGCATCTCTTACACCACCACAAGTCCATTACAACCATGAAGCTCAAGGCAACGAGTCGAACACCACAAGTCAAGGTCCATCACATGAAGTTCAACACAACAAGTCGAGGTCCATCACGAAGAGAAGAAATACATGACAGAGACTTCGACGATACTCAAGTCCAGGAGCATAAGACAAGCAACAGGTACCTAGCTCGTCGTGCCGTCCCCGGAGCCGTCAGGTTGTCCGTCCCCAGAGCCCCCAGGGTTTTCCCACGGAACCCACCCTGGATCACGCGGCGCCGACCAGTACGGCTGCCCTCCGCCCACCGGCCACGAGTAAGGTGTAGGAGGGCCACGCGGAGGTGGATACGGTGGAGAAGGGCCACCCGGAGGTGGATACGGCATCATCTGAGGGTCGGCACCTCTAGGAGACGGGTTCGAACCCGCCGACTGTACCTACACAAGTTAAAGGCCAAGTGATGTCATTAGTATCTGCAGGATGGACGCACAAGCTAAAGCAAGAGTCAATGTACTCACCGGGGTCCCAGCAGGAGTGACAGGAGCAGGCACAGGAAAAGACGGTGGAGGAGGCGGTGGAGCGAATAATTCAGGCGGTGGAGGCGGTCCGGGGATCTGCAGGGATTGGAAGTAGCCGGCAAAGCCCTGCATTTGACTATTGTAGTGCTGCTGCATGGCTGTCAGGTGCTGCTGGTAAGCCATCTGTTGCGCCTGCATCTGCGCCTACATCTGTGCCTGCATCTGTGCCTGCATCTGCGCCATCTGCTCCTGCACCTGGGCCTGCAATATTACATCCGCAGTGTTGATTGTAAGTATAGGTGTGAAACGAGTGAACGACGAACGAAACCACACTTACCTGGAACTGCGACATGCTCGGCTGTCGAGACGCTATGGGGATGTCGGTGGAGCTCGTGAGCCTGGATCAAACCTGGCTCAGCGTGGGAGCATCGGACGGGTCGACGGCGCTGTGGGCCATGTAGTACCGGCCGTGCTGCTTCCCTGGTCCCAACCTTTGCAGGAGGTCTGTGTCCAGGGGCTCGGCGGTGGGGTCGAACGTCTCCCCGTAGCGCTGGCGAGCCGCGGCGGTGTACTCGGTCACCTTCTCGTAGGCGGTGGGGTTGCCGTACGCCTCGGGCCCGTCCTCCGGGTTATAGACGTTGTCCGGCGCTGTTGCCTTGCCCTTGTGGGAGAGGAGGTACCCGGTGAACTGGTTGATTTCCTGCCCCACCGTGCGCCTGCGTCTGCATTGAAAACAGAAACATGGTTACAAGTAATGACAATTGAGGGCTACAAAAAAGACATGAACGGACGCATACCCATCTTCTCATGTACGTTGGGAGGGGCTGGCTCCCTTGGTGGTGTGGCACCCCTCGCATCTGCAGACGGCGGCCCCGACGGTCGTTGCGCCTCGTGTACGCCTCGTCCGTTTGCCACATGCGCACAATCTCCTCCCAGCAGTCCCTGTGGTTGTCGCACCACCCCGGACAGAACTGCATGACATCAAGTATTTGACATGCAAGAAGATTAGTGTAATGTTTCACTGAAGGAGTCTGAACGAATGTTTTCCTACTTAATTACATGCACGTATTGAGCGAAGGTGAGGTCGGTCTCCCTCGAGTTCATGATCTGGCGGATTTCGGGCTTCTTGATGGACTCTGCATGCACGTCGGCGTAGTAGTCACGGATGGCCTATATGCACGCCTCATGGTACAGGTCCTTGAGACGATCTTTGCAGACCGCCTCCTGCACTCGCGCCGCCTGGTCCGCTTTACCCTCCTCGCACGTGAAGAAGTCCTGCACACAGACACATCATGTAGCATTGCATTGTTTTAAGAAGTCTAACGAATGCGTACTATTTAGCAATGTGGTGCGATGAAAGACTCACCCAAAACTCCCTCTTTATCTTTGCCGCGAGGGTCTCACCACCCACGTTGATGAGGTAGAAGTGAGCCCACCTCGTGGGCACCTTCAACTCGCCGTCCACGTTGACAAGGCCAGGGTAGTACTCCTTAATCAGGAGGCCCTGGATGCCATTGATATGGCGTGATTCACCTTCTCCGCTCACAAACGCCCAGGTACTGCACGAGTCATTAAGAACAATTGTTAGTCTGCAGTTTGATTTTCAACATGTCATATGAACAAGTAGTGAAATCAATAATGGTTACTTACGTCTGGCCCACGGGTGTAATCACCGGGCGTCTGTTGAATTGTGGCCGCACCCTAGGAAGCTGCGTGGGCCCCCGTGAGTACACCTTGGCCACGCCTGACGAAGTCGAAGCCGTCTGGCCTGGTGTAGGCACGGCGTCATCGTCATCGGCGTCGTCGTCGTCCTCGTCGTCCGTCGTCGTCCCCTCGGGCGAGGACGAGAACGGCAGCCTCCTCGTCGCCTGGCGACGTCCGCTGCGGGGTTGCGACCCCCTATTGGATGACCCGCCCGCCAACACCTCCTCCTCCTCCTCGTCGTCATTGGCGGTCTCCTGCGAGGGGACCTGGTACACCGAGCGTACGGCTCGATGCGGCCGCTGCCGCCGTCCGCCTGGCATTTTGCCGAGTGCCTGCAATGACAAAGAACAAAAGAGTTAGCATAAATAAATGACAAGTACTTGTAAAGGAACATAATAATAACAATATAGTATTACATGGCCTCGTAATTATCTCCGCGAACGGCAATATGGCGGGCGTGGAGTCGTCATCACTATCACTATCGTCGTCATCGCTATCAATATTGTCGAGCTCTCTTAAGTCATCACTGTCATCATCATCCTCATCACCTCCATAGTCATCATCATGTTCATCCTCCTGGACAACTCCATCGCGCTGCATCTGCCATCGCTCAAGCATTCTTAAGTCCTTGGCATCCTGCACCTCCTCACCCTCGTCCTCATCGATTTCGTTGTCTACTTCCATGCCCATGAGCGAACCAATGTCTATCTCCAAAGTACCTTCTAGCCCCTCAGGTTGATAGAACTCATCTTGGTTCGGGTCAAAGTCGTAATCATCGTCGTTTAGGAGAGGCGGTTTGCCGCGCGGTGACACCAAATGCACAAGGCTCCAACCCGCAAGCTTCTTGTCTTTTTGGCACGCCCATGGGAGGTAATAAACTTGCGTGGCATCTCAGTTGGCCACAATGTAGACATCGTCTCCTTTATAGCTGGAGTCCTGTCGAATCTCGACTTGCCCTATCGTAAGGTCTTTCCTCGTGACATCGGGATCGAACCAATGGCATTTGAATACCACCGGCTTGAAAGTCTCAGCACCCTTAAAGTTGAGCTCGTATATCTCTTTGACTATGTCGTAGTAGTCCTTCTGATCCGTGCCGGCCGTACGAACTCCGCTACACATGGTTTTTAGGTTGGGTCGACTCTCCTCGTGCCTTCTCGTGCGAAAGCGATAGCCATTCACATCATAAACGGTGAATGACTTCACCCTACGGGAGAAGCCACGGCCCACCTGTTTCAATTCATCACTCATTTCTGTATTCGTTTGGGCCTGCAAGGGTGAGGACAGGTAGATCGTTATATTACTCGCTCCGGGGAGCAAAGTGGAATCACAAAGTCGGAAAGAGGTTAGTTGGTTGGTACCTTTGTACAGAACCAGGAGATGAAATCGGGCACACCGTGTCTAAGAAGATTGTCTTCTTCTTGCTCAGTAGGAGCCCTATTGCCTGTGCAGTATTGACTAATAAATTCCCTGAAAGAAGCAAGAGACTAGAGGGTCGGATCATGATAGGTGGAGGATAGTGACGGCGTAGGTAACAACCTCATTGAGAACTTACTTCTGATAAGGAATCACTTCATCAAGGTTGAGCAACAATGTGAACATGATAGTGTGCCACTCCTGATGGGTCAACTGCTTGTTGGTACCTGTGCTTCCACTTCCAAGATCCCCTTGGAAAAGGCTGAGGGTCGATGAGTTCTCGTCGGCGTTGTAACGAGGGGTTGGATTGTGCACGATGGGAAGATTCTCAGTATAGTACGCCTGTGTGAAGGTCGACACCTCCTCCAGAACGGAGGCCTCTCCCACGGATGCCTCAATCTTGGCTTTATTTCTATACTTTTTTCGAAGAAGCTTTAGACACCTCTCGATTGGATAGCACCAACGGGCCTGCACGGGACCCCCCAACCGTGCCTCGCGCGGTAGGTGCAAAATCAGATGCTACATCGACAGGAAGAAGCCGGGTGGAAATATCATCTTCAACTTGCAGAGCAACAGAGGTGCAGCCTTCTCCAGTTCAACACAAACATCCCGAGACAACTCCTTGGCACAAAGCTGGCGGAAGAAAAAGCTCAACTCTGCCAGGACGCGCCACACTGGCTCTGGGAGGTATCCCCGGGTCATCGCAGGAAGGATCCGCTGAATCCATATGTGGAAGTCATGACTCTTCATCCCTAAGACTTTCATAGTCTGCAAGTTCACGCCCCTGCTCAGATTCACCGTATACCCATCAGGGAACTTTAACGTCTTGATCCATTGCAGTACTTCCTTCCTATCGGCCCTTTTCGGGATGTAATCGGCCGGGCCCCTTTTCCATTTCTTGCTGGGCGCAGGGGTCTTCATCACCAGGTTTGGTCTATCACAAATCATCTCCAAGTCCAGTCTAGCCTTGACGTTGTCCTTCGACTTTTTACCAACGTCCATGAGTGTTGCCCAGAGTGCCTCGGCCACATTCTTTTCTGTGTGCATTACATCGATGTTGTGTGGAAGAAGAAGGTCCTTGAAGTAGGGGAGCCTAGTCAAGCCCGATATATGAGTCCACATGTGGTCCCGAGCATATCCCTTAAAACCACCTGTTTCCTCAACTTTGAGAGCCTGTATGTCGGCAAGGACGGCGGCAGGGCTCTTAACCTGCGGAATGGGGCTGGTGACTTGAACACCTTTCGTGAAGTGCTTTATATCAAGCCTGAATTCATGGTTCTCAGGTAGGAATTGGCGATGCTTGTCGAAAGAAGAATACTTCCCACCCTTGGCCAGCTAGGTGAACATCACATCTGCCTTGCATGTCGGGCAAGGGAACTTCCCGTGAACACACCACCCGCTGAATAAGCCATACGCCAGGAAGTCATGCATTGAATACTGGTACCACACATGCATTCTGAAGTTCCTCTTTGTAGATCGGTCGTACGTGAGTACCCCCTCTTTCCAAGCAAGTTGTAATCCATCCCACACCGGCTGCATGAACACACCCATATTGTCGCCCGGGTGTCCAGGTATTATCAGCGTCAAGATCACGTTCCTAGGTTCAAACATGATGCCAGGGGGAGATTGAGGGGGATCACAAACATGGGCCAACAAGTGTACGAGGCCGCCATCATTCCAAATGGGTTGAACCCATCTGTTGCCAGCGCTGCGCGTATATTCCGAGCCTCCATAGCCTTGACAGGATTCATGTTATCGAAGTGCTTCCATGCATCACCATCCGCCGGGTGTACCATCTTGTCAGGATGGTATCTTTTGCCATTCTTGTGCCACGTCATTTGTTTCGCGGACTCCTCTGTCATGTACAGCCGTTGAAGCCTCGGTAGGAAAGGAAGGTGTCGTACGACCATCTCGGGGACCTTAGACTATTTCATGCTGCCATCAGAGCCTTGTACCAACACGAACCTAGAGGCTTTGCACTTTGGACAGATTTTTGCTTCCTCGAGGTCTCCCCTGAACAGGACGCACCCCTTCGAACAAGCTTGGATCCCCTCATACGGCATCTTAAGTGCACGAAGGAGCTTCTGTGTAGTGTAGGTGTTCTTCGGCAGGACATGATCTGCCAGAAGCAGTGTGCCAACAATGCTCAACACGAGATCGAAGTCGTCTCGACTAATGCCCAGTTGCGACTTCAACCCTATTAGGCATGAGATGGCATCCAGTTGCGTAACCCTTGTCTTCTCGTGAAGGGGCTTCTGTGCCGCCTCCATCATGTCGTAGAACGCCTTCGCGGTTTCCTCCGAATCTTCCTCCACATCCATTCCTTCGCCGAACCGTGCTTCGTGGAAGTTTGCCATCATGTCTGCCATCCCGGCATCGGCATCATACTCCTTGAGGATGGGTCCCACCACCTCGTCCCTAATAGGATGGTGTTCACCATGGTGGCGCCAACGGGTATAGTTTGGAACGAATCCGTTCTTGAACAGATCTTTCCCCACCGCAACCTTTACTTTCCTTTTCTTGTTCTTGCACTGGCTGCAGGGACACAACATCCGAATCGACCCTTTCGCAGCTGGGACAAATGCTTGCTCTAGGAACTCATTCGTCCCCCTAATCCATTCATTGCTCTTACTTGCGAAGCCCGAGTACATCCACTCACGGTCACCCATGCTCTGTCATGCGGCAATGTTAACATGTGATAAAACCAGCAAGTGCATCTACAACGCGCTCCTACCATCTAATAGGTGAAGGATAGGTCCTAATCCCACCCGAGGATGCGCAGACGAGGTTAGCTTCCATAATCCGCTCCTGTCCGAGACGGAATTTTGGCAGCACCTCCCCGCTGTTCTCCCGATACACGTCCCGGCGGGGAGAGTGTGTATCCGGAGAACAACGGGGAGGTCCTGCCGAAACTCCGACTCAGACGGGAGCGGAACATGGAAGCTAACCTCGTCTACGCATCCTCGGGCTGTCCAAATAACATGGACAATCCGAAACAGATACGGTTATACATATGCAAAGAACGCATATCCAACCGTATCCGTTTCGGACGGGAGACGCCTAACTAGGTAACGCAACCTACGACTACATGTGACGGAAAGAGAGGTCATACCGCAGGTGCCGGTGAAGACAGGATAGCGGGGCAGTGCCCAGTCGTGCTCCTCCGGCTAGCCTCCAACGGGAGCCCTCCTGAAAAAGAAAAACAATTAGTGAGAATGAAAAATTTCGGCAGCACCTCCCCTGTACGGGGAGGTTACCAAACCTGCAAGAAAAGACGGCACGATGGCCGACAACCACAGATACATGTCAGACACGATGGCCGACAACTACATGGCACGATGGCCGACAACTACACGGGGAGGTCTCGATAACCTGCAAAAGAGCGGCACGAAGGCCGACATCCATAAACAACGGCACGAAGGCCGATAATCACAACGGCACGCAGGCCGATGACTAGAGCGGCACGAAGGCCGACAAGCAGAGAAGGGTGATATACCTAGTCATGACACGTGCGTTGATGGGGATGCGACACAGAGAAGATGGCGGGGTGAAGGCCGGCGAACCTCTTCCCTCCTCCTCCTCCTCCCCTCCCTTCTTCTCCTCCCCTTCCTCTTCTCCTTCTCCTTCTCTTCCCTCCTCCTCTCCTCCCTTCTCCTCCTCCCCTCCCTTCTCCTCCCCTTCCTCTTCTCCT
>CM041640.1:3603104-3627792 GCA_023333625.1 Bothriochloa decipiens
GTGGCAGTCGGCAAAGGTGACGGCGTGGATGCCGTCCAGGACTGGCATCCTTTGCCGAGTGCCAGACATGGCTCTCGACAAAGGTAGATCTTTACCGAGTGTCGAGGAAAAACAGTCGGCAAAGTATTTGACAGTTGACAAAGCTAGCATTTGGTATAGTGAATTTAGTCGCATGCAGTTGCAAGGCCCCTGCACTGCACGACCTCTGTTTCTGCATGTTGTATAGGCATCGACGTCGACGACCAGCATTCATCTGATGACTGAAAGCGGGGGGCTCTGAGGACGGCTCCCAGGCGAGTTGATCAGACGCGGCTCGTCAGTCGTCACAGACAGTGTCCTGCGTGCGAAACTGCGAACGCAGGTCGAGGTTGCAGAACAGGTCTAAACTTCAGAGGTAGTCATATTACGCGTTGTCATTCAGAGGTGTATATATTTTTCCTCCCTCTTGTTGTTGACAAAAGCACCCTGAGTTCAGTAAATATATTCTTTATCAATTGTTTTTTCTTCCGTTTCGTAGGCAGAAGATTTGACTCTGGTAGAATCCGGGTGCACGTTTCAGTTCGTTTCAACCACAGTTCATTTGTCCTCTCACAGTCTCACTTCTATAGAATCCTAAAGGCTGCTGGCACAATAATGGTTCGTCAATATGCTATGCATGTAAGTCTGTAAAACACCCCAAAATGGTTGTGTTGGAAGGAAAACGTACAACACTTGTGAACAAGTTCGTTCATGCTAATTGTGCACATACTTTATTTATTCGATACGATGCTTAATAGTTCAGTACACAACAAACGCTCTTACTTGCATACGGTAAAACATTACTGGTACATCCCATAACTTCGGTCCATGGAGCTGATGTCACTCTAGTCGTTGCAGTTCTGCACACTGCATATTCATGGACAGGCGATCAGATTCAGATGATTGAAGCAGTGGGTATGCACTGACGACTCATCCGTCATCAGACACCCATCATCAGTTATCCTT
The DNA here is from genome assembly GCA_023333625.1 of Bothriochloa decipiens. NCBI lineage: Eukaryota > Viridiplantae > Streptophyta > Magnoliopsida > Poales > Poaceae > Bothriochloa > Bothriochloa decipiens. The sequence goes on from CM041640.1 coordinate 3,604,089, forward strand.
GGGAATGTAGCCTCCCAGGACCATGGCGTTGACGTAGTCCTGCACCCTGTGGAACGGCAGGCCCGGCAGCGCCACCGCCAGCACCCGCATCAGCAGCAGCAGCCACCCCTCTCGGAAGTAGGCGCCGCGACGGTGGCCCAGGTACACGCCGCGGCAGAGCTCCCACGCCGAGTTCACGCGGCTCGTCACCGCGTTCAGCGCCGAAAAGGAGGCCGTCTCCTCGTCCGGGATCTCCCTCAGCACCTGCATGCATAATTTGCAGTTGCAAGGAGATGAAAATGCAGATGGAACTAGCAGTAGCATAGCTCAGCGAGTGCAGCGGTCTGGTCGATCTGGTTGGATTGAGATGTTTGATGCGTCATCAGACAGAGGTAGCCGCGTGAAAATTGACAAGTAAATCACCTTGAGGTTGTAAGATTTGTCGAAGTGGAGGCCAAGCCCGAAATGCAGGAAATGGACGGCGGAGCTGTCGTTGGGCAGCCGCGGCAGCGAGTCGTCGCCATAGGTGATCCTGAAATGGCGCTTCCTGGGCCGGTCCAGGTTCCTCTCCACGAACATGGCGAGCATGGCGTCGCCGACGCGCGGCTGCCCAAAAGTGTACACCCCCGCCACCCGGTCCAGCACCGCCTTCTCCCTGTGGTACGCCAGGATCGCCGCGAACAGCACCGCCAGCGCGCCGCCTGACCCGTGCCCCGTCACCAGCAGCCGCGCCTTCGTGTTCGCCTTCAGCAGCTCCTTCACCGTGTCCCGGATCGTGTAGTACGCGTACACCTGCGGGCATCAATGCTCACCGATCAGCGTCGCCGGCGTGCGTGCATGTGCGTCGTCCGTCGACGTGTAGTGTAGACGACGACGAAGCGATGGAAGACCTTGTGGGGCTTGCCCTTGATGTTCTCGACCCACTTGGGCCAGCCGATGTTGCGCTGCGCGCCCAGCGCGTGGGTGTAAGCGGCATGCGCGCGGCCGAGGCGGGGGATCTTGTACCACGACGGGTCCAGATCGGCGCACCACCCCGCCGCGTCGAACGGCCTCGTCCCGCGGAACGCCAGCACCACCAGCTCCGCGTCCACCGCCGGCTTGTCGCAGAACACGAACGCCTGCGTCGTGTACGCGTTCTGGAACTCTGCATGGTACCGAGAAGAATCAAGAATGTCAGCTTGCTTGTTGCAATGCAAGTGCGATTGTGCGAACACTCACAGCAATGCGGCAATGTCGTCTTACCGTTCCAGCAGTTGTAGAAACGCACGAACTCCATCTGCATGCGCCACAGTGCGGCCGTTGAGATCAGCTCTTGCTCTTCTTTCAAATTCGACCGAACGAATGAACGCGCAAACTTAAAGGAGAAACTGGCAACGCGCGCGCACTTACCTGCCAGTGGCTCGTGACGACGTCGCGGACGAACGCCTCGTTCTCGTAGGCCAGTTTGGACGCCATGACGCAGAGCGCGGCATCGAACCGGCCGTCCGTCGGCTTGATGCTCCGGTCCAGATAAACTCTCCGGTCGATGAGCCCCATCACCGACCGATACGTCGCCGACGATCTGTCAGGATACGCCATCCTCCCTGCATGCGCGGCCATGGTAGAACGAGGCGAACTGCGTCAAACCCACACCGAGTTCTCTTGATCTCTTCTACCCCGTGGCGTGTCGCGAGCAACCACACGCTGGTAATAAGCTACATGCATGCACAGACTGACCATGGAGGACGTTGTCGACGAGGTTGAGCAGGAGCTCGACGGCGGCGCCGAGGGCGGCGAGCGAGAGGAGGACCTGCAGGAGGAGGTTGAGGAAGATGGCGAGCCGGCGCGCGAAGCTGCGGATCTCGGTGCTGGTGAAGCAGTCGACGGCCCTGTTCCGGCCGACCTTGGGCGAGAAGAGAAGGTGCAGGAGCTCCACGGGGCCGGCCCTGTCCGGCCGCAGGACCATGTAGTCATTGCTGAAGCAGTAGTCGAGCTTGCTCATGCTGCGCAATGCACTTGTGGGGGACAGGAGGGTCAGTGTATGTTATAGTTTGACGAGTGAGAGAAATAGGAACGTACGGACGCCACTAGCTGACGAACGTTCACTCCACGTGAATTCAACGAACATTTCTAGACAGTCCGTAACCTTTTATTTTGTCAAAAATAATTTTCCGTAACTTTTCTTTTTTTATTCTCAAAAAAACTTTTCTTCTTTTAGAAAGTTTTTACTTTTTGGTAAAAAAATTCGTTACAAAGTTATACACGTAACATTTACGTATAAGTTATACACATGACTTCAACGAACACCTCCAACGTGACAAAGTTACACAAATAACTTACTACATGGCAAAATTATACGCATAACTTTTATATATAATATTTTACAAAAAAAAATTATCAACATAAATTTTTAGGAGATACAAAATTATACACAAAACTTTTTGTATATATATTTAGTTTGTATAACTTAGATATATAAGTTTTATAGTATAAGTATATGTCATAAGTTAATACAATAAATTGCAGTATAAAACTTTCTTTTAAACATATTCAAGCGAGGCCTAATTTTTTGTTTCATCGCATATAACACGTTAGTGCAGACGGAATTTAAAATAAATACACACTCCAAAAGTTATAGCAAATTAAGATAATATTTTGTTTTTCTAACTATGCCAACTCTGACATCAGCACCTGCAAAAAAAGGCATAGAAGGAAGAACTATATGCACGTAGTCGGACTGTTCACTCCATTCCCGTCGATCAAGGGAACGATCACCCAAATGGAACACACAAATGGAATTGGGCAGTGCCAGGTCCAACAACGGATAAGCGATGTCGCCTAGAGTGCACCTCCCTACGGGCGCCAAGATCCACAATGTCTTCCTTGTTAAAGTCCCCAAGGCCTTCCGGGACACGCCACCTGCAGCTAATAATCTGCCCCTGCCAATGATGCTTCATGGGCGGGTCATTTCGACACCGCCCGCTGTCCTCCACGGCCGCCTGGCCCGTGAGCAATGACACATTCTCTCAGTGAAGCCACTTGGGAGCAGATCCTACTTTCAAGCATCCACCCTTCATTCAAGTTCAAAGGATGATTTTTTTAAAATTACATAGTATAATACATACGCCCACTACACGTATGCACATTCACCTCTATTAATACATATATACAAACTTTATCCTTATAAGCAACTCTCTGTTAATACATGTATGCAAACTTTATCCTTATAAGCAACTCTGAAGAACCGAACCAACAGATCTTGAGATTCATACCCAAGGGCCTCACTGTCGTTTCCCAAATGAGTGAAGAGATGTTGTGATCAGCAAGTGGTATAGCAGGTCTATGGTGATCATGCAGACACCTCAAGTAGCATAAGGAGATACTCCATCTGTCCTGATATACAGTGCATTATTGTTATTTTGGCACAAAATAATAGAGAGAACAATAGACGCATGTACCCCTCGCTTACCTTCCTAATATATTAGAATTTGATTCGATTTGCATAATTAAAGGATAAATTCTCAGCCTTCTTATATAAAATAGGAAGGAAATAAATTACTTTCTATATAAAAAATAATTATACACTTTAATTTAAATAAATATTATCTTTTTATTTCCTGAATACACTATATTTTAAAAAAAATTTAAAAGCCAGAATATCCTATAATATAGGACGGAGGGAGTAGTCAATTTAGGAACTAGTGGCTAGGAGAGAGCGATGCTTGTAAGCTCTTTATATTCATCGTTAATCAAAGAAGGAAAGCAATTACACCAATCCAATTCGCATCCCTTTTCTCTGGTACCTCATCCCCTTGCTGTTACTCTTCAAACTCACTAGCCACACATATAATATCATCACTCTTCTGACTGCGGTTACGGACGCACATGTGGAACAGGCTGAATGCGGTTACGGACACAACATGTGGAACAGCCGAACAGGCAACGCATAAGTCGATGAAAAGTTTGTTCTGATGTACCTCTATGCAATCATTTTATGATCCATGATAAGCTCACCCTTGCCAAGCACTTTGGAGACTGGATCAAACATAAGCGGTGCAGGAGATTAAGGATACTCACCACTACTGGTACTTGGTAGAAGGCGCAGCAGTCAAACCCCTAATGGTCGTTTGTTTAGGTAGTGAGTAATTAGCCTTCGTAAACCACACCTCTGCAGCCTAGCGCCACTCACACATGTAATCTTACATTGTATGCTACCTTCTTATTAATTATTAAGCCGGATAACCGGATTTTTCAAAAAAAAAACATAAGCGGTGCAAAATCTTGTGACAATATGAACTGTGAAGAACATGTCTACAAGATTCCGCAGAGAAGTCACTACTATGGCCAAATGGTGGGCCTGCAGAGTTCGATGCTCACGGGAGATTTTCCATGTTCTCGTCAGCATTTAAGGAAACTAATTTACACTTCTGCTAAAATATTGGGTTGCATCTTAGGAAACTAAAATTACTGTAGGAACCAAGGTCAGGAACTTGGGCAGGACAGGGCCAGCAACAGGCCGACAACAACACAGTGGGCCGATGATCTCGCTGCTTCAAGCTCTGATCCAGAGAAACACCGTACCACCAGAACCTGCACCAGCCAGATGGCCAACTTTGCACGGGTGCAGCGTTAACAGGCATGGGATCTTTGACATGTGTTCACTCTCAAGAAATGCTGTGTACGAAGCCGAGAGGCACTTCTGACTGCGATCAACTGAGATAACATCTATTGCTCTTTCCACGTTCCGAACAAATAGATTGCTGTCATTCCAGCTCCAGATTGCCCTGCAAGTGTGGATTTAAGTTACTGAAAACAATGATGGGTTGCTCATTAAATAATGCGACAAGGTGTGAAACTCATCATACCTGAACAGCCTGAACAGCCCAGAAGAGCCTGTCCGGTGGTTATCATGCTTAAGAATACATGAGTCATCAAAGTTATCCATGTTGAAAATTTGGACAGTGTTATCAAATCTGCAAATAGTAATAATAGAGTCATTTAATGTAACAACAAAAACTTGTGATTTGTGTCAATATAAATCTGTGAATGATTGCATGAGAAAAGTTGAGGTGCTAAACAGCACATAAACTATACTGGACCAGATTAACACAGGCATAAGAACATATGTAGCCCCTCATTCTTTAGCAACCTCAGCAAGACAACCACACTAATAGAATAGATGAGTGTTAATTTTGAGGAGCATTCCTGGACGTTTGGTTGCGCTCCCCTTTCTCTCAATGAAATATGTGCAATGGATGTTCGTGTTAATTTTGAGAAGAGCATTGTAGAAGGGAAATATTTTACTGGCATCACTATGAGGGGGGTCCTTCGATTAAACTGGATAAGGGTTCTCAAGAGAAATAAAACAGAGGTTCAGCAAACAAAAGGTGTTCCTATTATTTAGTTCCAAGTAATAGATCTGCAATGTGCAGCCATTGAATGTGCTAGGAATATACCGATAGTAGCTTAGCAAATGCACAATGTCTATTGTCCATAACTGAAGCATGCTACTCTTGCTAAGTACTCCTGCACCCAAGCTAGAGGTCCCAGGATATATTGTAGGCTATAAATCACAAAAATAAGCTTAAAGCTCACAGACGTTAAGAAGATAAGGTCAGTGAGCTAACAATTGAAACAAGCAGATGTATCAGCACCTTTGTTACACGGTCATGGAATGAGAGCAATGCGACATGGACTTGAGTGTTCAAGTTAAAAATTATAATTGGACATGGGAAGTCTAACACAGATGGAGGAGTTTGATTTGGCAAATCAGACTACATGTTGTGTGTTGATGATAGGTAGAATATGCATTTAGCCATGGTATACCGCATGTTCATTGTTAAACCAAACACATTGATCTTTTTTACAAACAGAGGGATAAAAATGAATCATATTGTTGCCAGCCAAAGTGGCACATATAAATGGTCAGGAAAATGAGCACCTGGTCGTTGCAAGCATATTGCCACTGGGTGAGAAATAAGCTGATTGAATGGCTCTGTTGTATTCCAAAACTTTCAAGCTCTGAGGACCCTTGTTTTTCATCCGTCCCATATGCAAACTGTTTGATCTGTCGAGCTTGTGGCAAATATATATGGGTTCTCTGGACGAAAATCTATCGAGTTGATTTTGTCATCATGTAACCACCATGTAGTTGGTACCTTGCCTGTCCTTTCATCCAAAAGTTTTAATTCATTTCCCCCAGCAAAATATAGAGAACTGGCACTATTTGGTGCTTAACAAAGTGAGGAAATGGGATAGTCACACAAGTGGATCACATTAAAGTTCTCTTTCTCAACATCCATGAAACAAATTTCACCACGATCACTAGAGCTGTAAATCTGCAAGCCCAATTTATCATAGATAGCAAAATCAGAAACCCCTAAAATAATAAAAGATACTCCCTCCGTTCCAAGTTATAAGTCGTTTGACTTTACATGAACAAAAAAATCAAACGACTTATAATTTGGAACGGAGGGAGTACCATATAGCAAAATTGTAGTGTCCTATAAACATGCTAGTATTATTTGCCTAACCTATCATCTGTCTTTTGAGAAGTAACATACGTTGGCCAACACTCAAAACTAAACAAGACAAATACGGATGATTGCATAGAACTCAGCCACATTTTTAGCACCAGCTTTACATACATATTGGACATTTTTTAAGAAAAATGAGTTTGTACTTTAGATTACACAATATAGAGGATGATTTGCAGCGAATGGTTAGTCAAACAAACGCTGGATCCACATAAACAGAAATAGATAGCAAGTTTGACATTTTTATCCACAAGTGCCAAAACAAACGAATTACCTTGTGCGGCGTGGCAGGGTGCATCACAATGCCCCCTACAGACCCCCTGTGGGGAAAATACTCAAACACCCCCGTCTACACCATGGCCATCTTCCTCCTCCTCCACGAGACGATCCACATCCCAGATCCCGATATGCCCGTTCACGTCCCCGGCGACCACCACAGTCCGGTTGGACAGCGGCATGATCCGCATGGACTTTGTCCAGCTCGGTACCACCTTCCACACGTCCACGGGCCGGAGTATGAGCTCCCTGCTGGCGTCGAACCCGTCAGCCGCGCGGACCCCGCTGTCGAGCGATGGAGAGGGCTCTACGGCGGCGGCGGCGTCTCGCAGGGCGGAGGCGAGGGAGGATGAGATGCGGCGCTTCGTCGGGGACGGCGGCCTGGCCGCGGAGATGTTAGCGCCGGCGGCACGAGCGGAGGAATCGCCGGCGGGGATGCCGCCGCGGTTGCGCAAGGAGCGGCGGGGGATGACGGGGCCGTCCGTTCTCGCGCGGGGCTGCTGCTTCCTGGTGCGCTTGGGGGAGGAAGGGGTGGGTCTGGAGGAGGCAGAAAACTCGGCGGCCATGCGGCGGAGGTCGGCGAGCATGGCCTCGTTGGGGCGGATGTTCTCCTCGCGTTGGCGCTCATAGTGAGTAAGCCCGGCCACGACGGCAGCGGCGGCGCCATTTTGACACGGCGGCGGCGGCTGTTGGAGGCAGCGTGTGGTGGGTCGTGGGGAGGGAGGGAAGAATTTGAGTGATGGACGGCTCAGGGTCGCTGCTGATAAAGATACATTTTTTTCTTTTGAAATTTGAAATAAACGGTTTCATTTCAAAACCCCGCTGCAGCAGATGAGTCAGTCCTGGCGTCGTGTCTGCATTCCAGGCGTCCACGTCGTCGAGGGCGCCAACATTGTTCAGGGCTTTAAGGGCTGGCCATGGATGTCTGGAGGGCCTTGATGAGTATACTTGCATTTTTAAGATATTTATTTTTTGTTTTGCAAAGAAAAAAAGAATGTATATGACATCATCAAGAGCAAAGCTATAGCCAGAAACAATCACATAATCAGTTCTGAATATTCAGGAGAAGGCTTTCAATTCAAGGATATGATATCTGATACTATTATAAGCTGGAGCAGTTTCAAACAATCACATAATCAGTTCTCATGGCATAGCTATAGCCAGAAACTGCAAATTGTATCTCATTTCTGAACTCGTTACTTGAGAATTGATCTACACACTGTAGATGAGATATGTTCAGTACCAAATTATTGTAGTCATGAAGAATGTACAATCTTGCCATTGAAGGTGACGGTTGTGTCAGATTGGCCATGGATTCTACAATGACAAGACAGAATGCTGCTCGAACTGAACCAGACGGCTTGTTTGGATGCAGCCCTGGCTAAAATTGTCTGGACTGGAACTTGCCTGTAGGTTGCCTGGACGTTGTTTGGTTGGAGTCCTGGGATTTACTTGCCTGGCTCGGACGCCTGGCGTGGATGCCGGGTGCCCGGCGTAGGAAATCGACCGCCTGGAGTCCAGCTGACCTGCCTGGTATTAATGACCACACAAACCACCGATGCCTTATCCTCTCCTCACTTTTCCCCTTTCCTCTACCCTCCCTCCCTCTGTCTTTCGTATTTTCTTCTGATTGGGGAAATCACAGATTGGACACTATGGAGATGAAAGATGCTGCAGGGTGATCTTCTAGGTTGTGGATCTGGTGGTGGTTTGCTCTATTATTTTCTCTCTTCCCTCTTCATTGACTTCAGGAAATACTGATCTAAGATCTGGTTAAGAAAGGTGAGAATTTTTCCCTATGTTAATAGATCAATTTTCTTGTAGCACGTGAGACCCTGTTTTATCTTGTGCGTACATAGACCCTGTTTCTTTTGTCTCAGTACATTCCTCTGTGATAAGCATATTGATTTTCTTATAGTATTGGACACTAGAGCTTTAGTATGTGCGTACTGACATCCAATGGTGCTAGCTAGTACACTTTGTACAGGTTGCTTTAGAAAATGACGACATGCAAGTATATCTAATCTAAACTACCAACTTGCTTGTTTATTACATTTTGTCATATGATGCTTAACTGGATAAAGACCACATTTCCCAATATGCTATCCAGCGAAGAGCTCGCATGTTAAGTAGCCTATCTATTGTCCTTGCCATTATCTGATGGTGGCGATATCGTCGGTCTAGAAGATTGTCAATAAGGTATGAGCCCTTGGTGAGCAGAGATTTGGTGAGGCAAGCAAGGCTAGATGAACTATATAACGGAACAGATAAAAACTGCATCCATCAACTTCGGATGAGGAAAGATGTGTTCTGGAAGCTTTCCTCCCATTTGCGCGATTCTGGTCTACTAAGGGATACTATACATGTCTCAGTTGAAGAACAACTGGCTATGTTTCTGCATACTGTTGGCCACAATTTGAGAAATTGTGTGGTTGCCTTCTATTTCAAGAGATCCGGCGAGATCGTAAGCTGGTATTTCAGTGAGATCTTGATGGCTTTATGTTCCCTTGCTAAAGATATGATAAAACTTAGGTCTGTAGAGACCCATTCTAAGATAAATAGTAGCCCAGGGCGGTTCTACCCTTATTTTAAGGTATACTATAAAACAAATATTCTTAATATTTCATTTTTTATTTCTATTTTATTATACTAATAAAAATTATATGCAATATAGGACTATATTGGGGCATTTGATGGCACTCATATCCCCGCATTTGTCCCTGAAAGTATAGTTAACAGGTTTAGAGGTCATAAAAATTATGCAACTCAAAATGTACTAGCAGTCGTGGACTTTGATTTGCGATTCACATATGCGCTTGCTGGATGGGAGGGCTCAGCACATGACTCCGTAGTTCTAAGGTCTGCTCTTAAAAGATCAAATGGAATTCCATTGCCTGAAGGTTAGCATATTTGTCCAAACGATTTAAGGCATACACTAAATTTTGATGAGGCAATAAGGTAGTTATCTTATTTGTTGTAGGAAAAATTACTTAGTTGATGCGGGGTATGCAGCGAGACTCGGTATATTGCCACCTTATAGAGGTGTTCGCTATCACTTGAAGGAGTATGGGGGTGGGAAATATCCAGAAACACCACAAGAGTTGTTCAATCTTCGGCATTCCTCTCTTCGTACAACAGTCAAGCGAGCATTTAGGAGCTTAAAGAATCGCTTTAAAGTTCTTACAAGCAAGCCGTATTTTCCCTATAGAATATAGGTGAAAATTGTGATAGCATGCTGTGTGTTACACAATTGGATCCTTGATAACGGCCCTGATCGCATCATATATGATGAAGAACTCTGGTATAATACTTTACCCAGGTCAGCTAGAGTAGCAATAGATCAAGGTGTAGAAAACAGAGAATGGGTGGCTAAGCAAGATGAACTAGCTAATTTGATGTGGTCTGAATATTGATGTATTTCACTATGCTATGTACTATTATTGCAGCCTATATGTACGTGTATGGTGTCTAAGAAAATATTGTTGTAAGACTTATTATTAATTAACTATGTAATATTGCTTGTCTAAGCAAATATTGTTGTAAGACTTATTATTAATTAGCTATGTATTTCACTATGCTATGTACTATTATTGCAGCCTATATTATTTGTTTATTCATCAAAAGAAGAACTTTGTACTGTTGCTTGTGGTTTTCTTCACTGCAATATTTTTCTATAGTTCGCTCAATGGATACTGGACAAAACAGCATGAACATTAAGGGCAAGGGGGTGGCAAGGCAGGCGAGAAAGCTGGAGGTTCAAATCCAAGGGCAAAAGCTACAAATTGGCCTCCAGCAATATCTGAATTTCTACTAGATTGGTTCATTGAGAAGAAGTTGTCGATGCCTCCAAAAACTGTTTTCAAGAAGATGCATCACACAACCTGTACAACTACAGTAAACTCTAAGTATGGCACTACCTATACTGTGGAGCAAGTTCATCGTCACTGGAGGCGGCATAAGGATACTTGGGGACTTGTGGCTAAGCATATGAATGAGAGTGGCGGTGGCTTTGATTATGACACAAAGATGGTGACTGTCTCCCAGTCGACTTTGAATGAATATCGGTAATTATCTCTTTCCTAAATAGTCATCTTACATGCATTATCTTAAATAATTCTTATTATTTTTATGCAGCCAAATGACCGTGGGATTCTCACTAAACCAATTCAGTTCTTTGACAAGTTGCAAGAACTATTTAGTGGCTGCACAGCTGATGGTTCTTTTATGCAAGACGCTTTCACTGCAGCTGATCCAGACCAAGATGATACTGAGAGATTTGACATGATGAATGATATGGCTAACTATGATAACACAGATGATGCACATGGGCAAGACTCAGACAAACTACAGTCTGATAGTGATGACTGTCAAGAGGTGGCTGCCCTTGGTCCAGCTAGCAGTCAAGTTTCATCATCTAGTGTCAAGTCCATGAAACCTAACAAGAGAAATTTTAAAAGGTCTGACAAGAATACGGTGTCTGTTGTTCCACAGGTTGGTTTGGGCTAGTAAGTCCAATGCAAAACCATCTCCTGCCTGTGCCAATGATGATATGGATGTGGAGATAACCAATACTTTGTGTGATATCCAACAAAACCTTACAAAACCAGTGCAGCTTGCACCTCCTCCAGACCCTAATGGTCCTCTATGGGATATGCTCAAGAATATTGCATTACCATCAGATGATAGGCTTGTAGTAGGAATGCACCTTTGCAAGCTAGAATTTAAAGTTCATCTTAGCTTCCTTATCAGTATGGGTCAAGAGTACCTTGAGCGTTGGGTGTTCAACTATTTATCTGGTGGTGATCTTGGTGGTAATCTTGGTGGTGATGATCTTGGTGGTGTCTGATTATGGATGATTGTAGCTGCAGGAGCTTTTGATTATGGCTGATGGGTTTATTTTTGCTGCACCCTTTTGGAATCATTATGTACAATATGACTAGTAGATGCTAATTAGGTGTTGGCGAATCTGATAGTCAGAGAGGCACTTGACAAACTCTTGGGACAACCTTGATGTGCTTTTGTATATTGTTGAACTATTATGTAATCTTAAGTTGTAATGTTTGTTAGCATATAGCTTGAGAACTCATTGTGTGTAAGATTATGAATAGAGCTCATATGAGTTCATTACTTATGACTAGAACATGAGTTCATGGTTTATTTGTTTAATAGTGTTCTCATTTGAACGCATAATTACTCATTTATATCAGAACTTTGTTTCTTCTCTGTGAAATGCTTTCTATATCAACAATTACTTCTAAAAAATACTGAGCATAACCCAGGCAAAGGATACAGCCAAACGGTGCCTGCCTTTTCCACCGGCTGAGGCTGCTTTTCAGGTCATCAACCAAACGATGCCTGGATTTCAGTTTTGCCTGGCCGAGCGATCTTGCAATTGAATACAGGCAGCTCCCAGGCAGGTGAAATGCCCCGGCAACTGGCCCAGGTTTGCATCCAAACAAGCCCTTAGTGCAGCTACTTGAAGATAGAAGAATGTTGAGGTGGACTCTACAACGGCAATAATTCAAAAATTGAACTAGCCTTGTAATAAACAGGAACAATGTGATTTTTAGCATAGACAGATTTGACATGATCAATGTACTATATGTAATTTGGAGCAGCATTTCAGCCAAGTTTAGTGTGGTGATCAATCGGATGGATGTGTTTAAAAAAACAATGATTGTTATGAAATATATTATTTTTTGTTTGAAATCATCTGGATTGAAATCGGTTTATGATCATATCGTTCCCAGTTCTATATTGACATATCTTCTTTGTGATATCTTCATACAATTGCTTATACAGGTTCAGACTCAGAAATGTCGGCCTTGCTATCAACTTACTTGTCTCTCAAAAAAAAAAACCATACTTATTTCGGTATAAAAATCATCTCTGCGTATTACAACATCGGTGCTACTACCTCCTACAAAGCACATTTAGAAAAAAAAAAAGAAAAGTTGAACAAATCATTTCTTCTAAGCAACTGTGCTATTAACTCCCACGCAACCAGACATAACCTAGAATCGACTCTACATACAACACCGACACATGGTTGAAAGGCATGCAAACACCACAGCGACATTGATCGGTGATCACAACTACGACCATGCCCTCGATTTATCATGGATGCCTATCCACACCCAATTTATTTTCTGTTGTGTACTACGCGAGCAAAATTGACAAATGTGTATCGTTTTTTTCACTCTGCTCCTAGAAAAAGTATCAGCAGTCCTAAGAATAATGGTACTATCTCTGTCCAAGAAAATATGTATGGGTTGCGTGCTTCAGAAAGTAATTCACGTTTGACCAAATTATTTCTAGAGAATAGTATTCATATTTATGCTCCTAAATTGATTTATTATGAAAATACATTTCATAATTAATCTAACAATATTTATTTAATATCATAAATATTAATATTTTTATCTATAATTTTTCTAACTTGAGATACTAAAACATAACACTATGCTAGGATCTCATGTTTTTTTTTTAGATGGAGGGAGTCTCTCAAGTGTTATCATCCGTTATGATGGGCATTTGCTTGGTTGATCTTGGACATTTTGTATTGAAAAATGAAAACCCTGATGAGTCTATAGTCATGCAACTTAGATCTAGATAGAAGTTTATATTTACATCGCGGTTCTTCTTTTTCAAATCTATACGCGCAGGGGCTCATCCGGCAAAGAGCGAGTAGGGAGAGGGGCGGCACTGCCGGGAGTGTCGAGCAGAGAGCCCGTCAGTGGGGATGCAGGCACCTATACCGGTCAAGTACACAGTGACCTCAAAAGTTACTCCTTGACAATAAATATGACTTGGTTTTCAAATTCGGGGGAACTATATTATTCCGGTCGTCCCCTCGCTCTCAATGAGAGTGTTACGTGCACATGACATAGAAGAAAGAGGTGATAAAAATTTCGTGAGATTATAGGTACCGACTGACTCATGTACATGTATACATTGTACAGGGTGTTGTACTATACCGACAGACTCATGTACATGTACATGTACATTGTACAGGGTGTTGTAACTTGAAACATTATACTAAGTTGTACAGGGCGTTGTACCGACAGACTCATGTACATGTACATTGTACAGGGTGCTCAAACTTGAAACATTGTACATGGTGTTGTAAGTTGAAACGCTGTAGAATTTCTGTGCGGCTGTTTAGTTTCCTTCTAAATTCTAAAACTTTATAAGATTTTCTATTACATCGAATCTTTAGACACATAAACACATAGAAAATTAAATATAGATAATAACTACCTAACTTTTAAGTCTACCAGCATAATTGATAAATACAAACAAACAGTACTTTACGACTTTTATTTTCTTCATCTAGACAATACCATAGTGCCAAATCGGGCTGGGATTCATTTCCAGCTTTCCGCGACGTAGTCCTGTCCTGCCATAGCTGCCGATGCCGCGCGGCATCGTGGCGTGGCAAACTCGCCGCTGATGCCCACTGGACTCCACAGGTGCAGCAACAGTCCGGCGCCTGGCCTCTTGCGTGTGCGGAGGTGACCGCCATGCCCTGGTGCCCCCATGCATGCCTGCTGCTTGGCCTGCTGCGTCGAGCGAGAAGAATTGGCCGGCCGGGCGGCGCTCATGTGCGTGGGGTTAGCTAGATCGACTGGCATCCTTTTCCGCGATCGATTATTCCATAAGCATCGGAAAGCGGATTCGATCGATTGCATATTTGCATTGCGACGTGGATCGATCAGGGCTTGAGACCTTCAGTGGCTCTCACTGTGCATCCATGCATGCTTGCTAAGGAAGGGCAGGCAGGATGCACGTTCTGCGCGCAAACTAGTGGAGTACCACGTCAGACAAACTGGGAGAGAATTTCATTTTTCAATTATTTTCCTCTTTGTTTCAAAAATAATTCTCTTTTTTTTATTAACGTATATAATGTTGCAGTAGCAGTGTAGTTTACGCGCATGTCAGTGGACTGACGATGGCTTGGATATAATAAGAATCTATTCAGTAGTGTATTCTACACACCGCACTAGCCTTCATCAATGCCTGAATAATCGATGATGCAGGAGGACGCCTTGGGAGTTGGGGTGTCAAGGGCTGAAGAACGTAACTGACGCCCTGTTCAACTAGCCTTCGTCAGTGCCTGAATAATTCGATCAGATCATGTAAGCACCAGCAGCGCGCAGCAGCCATGTGAAAATCTAGACGCCGAAACAAAACCAATTTAATTCTGTCTAACAACCAACGAACAGCTTCCACTTAAATAGAAACACAACGGCTGACGTGTCAATCAGCTTCAGGACGAACACGCACCGGCTGGCCGCGCAGGGTCCCCGAGAGCGAGCTCTGCTCGCGCGGCGCGCCCTGCACTGCACACACGCATATTTATACCGCCGGGCGGCCGAGCCTGCTAGCTGGAGTACCACGCCTCCACAGCCTGCTGGCAGAACGCAGGTGCAGGGCGCGAAGCAGTAAGAGAGAGGCGAGGTACACGTACGACGGCGGCGATGTCGCAGCTGCACGCCGCGTCGTCGTCGTCATCCGGTGATGCTCCTAATACACCTACCCTCGAAGCCGAGCTCGAGGGGAAGCTCGTCCTGCACGACGACAACGTGCCGCCGCCGGGAGCGCCGCCGCAGATCAAGCGAGGGGAGCGGCGCCAGCCTCGTGAGGGCGGCGCCGGTGACCACCGCGAGAGGTTCCTCCGCGCGTACGACCGTCTCCGGGACGAGCTCCTCGACGACGACTCGTGCGAGCTCACCGACGAGGCCAGGCGATGGGTCGCGCAGGTACATACATAAGTGGCCCCATAATACGTACGGTAAACGTTGCACACGTACATACGCAAATGTTACTCGGTGAATGCATGACTTGCACGTATAGTGCACCTTGCACAGCTGCACGTTCATTCGTTGGCATTGCTGCGTCACGTTAACGTATTTATTTTTGCACAAATCGAAAGACCACCCGAACATGTTTCGGCCCATTTCTAAAATAAAACATGTTTTGGCCCACTTAAGAAGCGCACATACTCCAAGTCTGTGTAGACTTCTACCATTTTGGCCCATTAAGCACACGGTAAATATGGGCCCATTTAAGAGCCTGACCCTGTCACGTTTCTCTGCCAAATTCGGCCCATTAAACACACGGTGTATGCAAATTCTGCAGAAACTGAACTTTTGATTGAGGTATAAAAGAGAATTCGCTTGCTCCATGGACTAGACATTTGTTAATTCGTTGTACATGCACCGTGCGAGTCTCATCCGTTCTCTGTTCTGTGTTTCAGATGATTGACTACAACGTGCCTGGAGGTGAGGAGGCATCCATCAGAGATCAGACCACTACATAGCACCGCAAATCATTTTGTAACACAATAGAGCAAAGTTTCTGAGCTCATATATTTGGACATGTTGAAAGCAGAAGCTGATGATAACATATAGTACAAAACAAAATACTTATGAGCTCTCAAATCTCAAGCAAGATCCAGAGTGAATCTCTGCAGCTATATAACTCTTCTAACACTCTAACCGTACCTTTTCTCTTGAAGGGAAACTGAATCGAGGTCTGTCAGTGATCGATAGTTACCTGCTGTTGAAAGAAGGAAGTGAGGTTGCTGAAGATGAGTTCTTCCTCGCTTGTGTGCTTGGTTGGTGTGTCGAGTGGGTAAATGTTGCTAATGACCCTTCTCACTATCACCGTCTTGTTCAAAATCAAAGAACGAAATATTTGATTATTTTATTGCAATGAAATACATGTAGTTTCAAGCGTGTGCATTGCTACTTGATGATATCATGGATGATTCTCATACAAGGAGAGATCAGATTTGTTGGTACCGACGGCCTGAGGTCCTTCAAATGACATCTCACTTTCTCTTCTCTATTGATCCATTTTTATCATTTGAGTCCAAAAGTTGTGTATTGAATTAAGCTAAAAAGTACATTCATTTTCTTATTTTTTTATATAGGTTGGTCTTTCGGGCATAAACGATGGTATTCTACTGAAATGTCACATCGCACGTTTGATTAAAAAGTACTTTAGAGAAAAGACTTACTACATAGACATCTGTGAATTATGGAACGAGGTAAGCCTCCTTCGGATAAAAACACTACAAAAATCGGCTAACTTTTTTAGCAAATACAACTCGATGACTACTATTTGGTTCTCTTGTCTAGATAGCATTACAGACTTCGCTTGGACAGATGCTTGATCTTATCAGCACACATAATGTGGGGAATGACGTTGCAAAATACAATATTGAAGTGTATGTGATTCATCTGACTAGTTAAATTAAATATTCCATTGCCTGTGCTAATGCATTTTTCTTTTGCTACTTAGGTACCGTCGTATTGTGAAGTACAAGACATCTTACTACTCTTTTTATCTTCCTGTGAGTTTGAACTTCTACCTATTCTTACTCATGCTGCTCATCAGCTCATGCATATGAAAATATTTAGCTTTTGTACTCTAATCAAAAGCCATGCACTAAGCTATATAAATATTGTCTAGCTAATAGCTATTTTTCAGCACATATTCTTAGTAGACTTGCCAACGGAAAAGGTCTTTCCATCCGGTGGATTTATTGGAACATTTTTAACTACATTACATATATACTTCTCTTCTGAATTAAGACACTCACATTTTGTCCTCTAAAATGGCTTTAGGTGGCTTGCGCATTGCTGTTGTATGGCGCAAAACTCGAAAACTCCAGTGGGCTAAGGGATGTGCTTATTGAAATGGGCATATATTTTCAGGCAAAGGCATGTCAATTTTTGTAGAATATTACGGCTGCTTCTAGTTTACATTTCCCTTGACACTTCCCAACGTTTTCCAGGATGATTACTTGGATTGCTTTGCAGATCCTAATACAATAGGGAAGGTAAAATAGAGCTCAAAATATTACCAGAAAGTTATTTTTAACAGAGCATATGTGTTCATGTTGTGCTCTTCTCCATTGTAGATTGGAACTGATATTGAAGATCACAAGTGTTCCTGGTTAATTGTACAAGCTCTTGGCCATGCCAGCAGTGACGAGATAGAAGTACTGCTGGTAAGTAATTTGTTAATAATCATTTAGCTGATAGTTCAATGAAAAATGACGTCACACATTGACTTCCAGGAAAACTACGGAAAGAAGGATTCAACTTCAGTTTCAAAAGTGAAGAGCACTTATTCGACTCTTGATTTGAAGGTAACTGGATTAAGGATCTTGCACAAGTCAACACATGGATGCTATTATCCAAGTTATGTTATGCATAATTATATATTAGCAACTAATAAAAATCATAATGAGCATGCTATGATATTTGAAGTTTGAACTTTTAGTAAGAATTTGGTGTGTTCGCTCACATGACATGATTTTGTTGCCGTCTGAGATTTTTATAGTGAGGCAATGTGGTGCATTTAACTCTGATGTAGTCATTTATTTGTTGAAATTTGAAACTTCAAATTTCATCAATCAGCTAGTTGTGATGTTCATGTCAGTCCCCCTCATTTGCCTCAACGTGACCCTTTTGTCATGTTCCAGGATATCTTCTCTGAGTTTGAAGATCGAGCTTACAAACATTTAGTCACGTCTATTGAAGCTCAACATGACCGCGCGGTGCAGGAGATCCTGAAATCCTTTCTGAAGAAAATCCACCGCCGGAAGAAGTAGATGAAGACGACGAAGATTGCCTAGTTCCCAGTGACGCTGGACTGGGAGTCGGGAGTTCCGACACGAGTCATGGGTCTTGTAGTCGGAACTCTTATAAATTGCCTCATAAGACATGAGTCTTGTACTTGTAGTCATAACTCTTATAACCCCACTGATAAGGCATGAGTGAGTGTTGTGATTATATTGTGTGAATGAAATATGTGAGATAATAATGCCCCTAAACCCCTTAACTATTAGAACTGTTCACATATTGCTTCCTAAGTCTCACCAAAGGCACATCATCCATAAATACCACCCACAGTGCCATCAGGATGAAAGTGACGCTATACAAGCCCTGTAGGCTGTAGGTCTCAATAGCCACAAGTTAGAGCACCTTATGCAGGAATCTTCCTCTTGTGGCTTGATATCGATTAGGTCACTCTAAATGTGTAAAATCTTTTTTGTGCAAAGATTATTGGATAGCAATAACCATAAAACTTTTTTTTTGCTTGAATGTGTTTATAGTAGATCTTGTCAAATGTCCCTTTTAGCTTAATTCAAAACCGCACATCAAGTTTTCAATTTTAAATTTCGAAAATGTTTCGACAAAACCCAAACCTCTAAAAGGTTTTAGGTTTTGAACTCATACTTGTGTAAACTGATACTTGTTTGGATCAATACTTATTTTCAAACTATATGTGGACAAGCTCTCTTAGCTAAAATTGAAGAGCCTTGAAACCAACATATTCTGAAAACTCACAACCGTTCCCTTTTAGAAAAATTCCTTATAAATACCAATAAGTCAATAAGGTGGGGTTTATGCAATATATCTAGTATATATAGGAACAAAATAGTGAAATACCTTAGTATTAACATAAACAAAAATCGTCTTTATTTAAAAATTGGTTTTCAATAAAACTACTTGGAATTATTTTACTCACATTTTTTGAGAGTTAGTGGCAGTGTTCCACTGGTGATTGGCAGCGTTCCACGAAAAATTGAAAAGAACAAAGTTAAATAACAAAGACCGGAAGGTAATTGAGGATAGAATCGAAAAGAGATCGAGGGGTTGGAAAGCAAAAATGCTATCTGTGGGGGGTCGTTTGATGTTAATAAACTCGGTGCTGTCTAGTTTACCGATATTTATGATGTCTTTTTTTAAATTATCAAGAGCGGTTTTTAAAAAATAGATTGTTTTAGATCACGTTTCTATCGACAAAATGACCAGCATAAACAAAGTATAGATTGGTTAAATAGGAAGTTTTATGTCAGCCTAAAGATCAATGAGGCTTAGGCATTCAAAATCTTGACATACAGAATAAATGCTTATTAAGCAAATGGTTATTTAAATTATTGAATGAAGACGACATATGGCAGGAACTACTAAGAAACAAATACAACAAAGATAAGACATTAGGGAGTTGTGAAAAAAGATCAACTGATTCTTATTTCTGAAAAAGTTTAATGAATATCAAAGATACTTTTTTGGACTTGGGCTCTTTTAAAGTGTGAGAGACGGTTCTCAAATCAGGTTCTGGTTCGATACCTGGTTAGGTAATAAACCTCTAAAAGACAAATTTCCCTCGTTGTTTAATACTATAAGAAGTAAGCAAGACTCTATAGCACAAGTACTTAGTTCAAACCCCCTAAATATTTTCTTTCGCCGAAACTTAGTGGGTGCCAATTTAAGGGTTTGGCATAGAATTATTGCCTCTCTGCAAGATTTAAACTTACTGGATGAGAGAGATGTCTTTGTATGGGGTCTTAACGCATCTGAGAACTTCACAGTCAAGTTCATGTACGCTGCGTTAATTAACAATAGGGTTAGAGTGTCACAGGATTTATGACGTATCAAAGTACCTATTAAAATTAAAATATTTTTGTGGTACCTAAAAAAGATGTAACCTTAACTAAGGATAACTTAGTTAGACGGAACTGAAACGATGACAGTCATTGTTGTTTCTATCATTGTCTGAAAACCATTCAATATCTTTTTTTAGATTGTGTTTATGCCAAATTTCTATGGCGCGCTGTACATATGCTTTTTAGAATTCCTCTTCCGACTGATATGAATGATTTATTTCTAAGATGGTCAAAAGTTGGCAATAAAAAGTATAATTTATTGTTATTAACAGCAGCTGCAGCGTTTTGTTGGGCTATTTGGCTAACAAAAAACGAGGTGGTTTTTGATAAATATAGACCAAAATCTTTTCTGCATGTTCTATTCAGAGGAACGTATTGGCTTCAGTAACGGGCAAGTCTGCAACGGCATGACGACCAGAGGGAGCAGCTAATCCAGATTGCTCGATACGTAAAGACGTCTGTATTGCAGTTTTTTTAGTTCGAATGGATGATTGTTTTCGAGATACATTGGTAATGTTTAGCTTAAACTTTATTTTGTTTTAGTTGGCCGTGAATTTTAGAAAAATTTTATAATAATTAGCCTGATTCTATAGTTTAATAGTCGAAGCTGTCTTTATCTTAAAAAAAAGTCAACAGGAATATAAAAACTGGAAAAGGGCAAAGGGAAAAGAATAAAAAAAACAGCAAAAGAATGGTTTGAAAAAGGAACGGCCCATGTCGCACTAGAAAAGCCCGTGCGGCTGCGCTCCCTGGCAGCCGAAGCTCCGACTGGGCTATTGGCGTATTGCCGCCGCCGCCGCCGCCGGCGGGTGCGCTCTCTTTCTCTCTCGCGCGTCGACAAGCCGACGACTGGGCTACCGCCGCAGCTGCCGCCGCTCTACGCCTGGGGCCCAGGTCTTCATCGGGCTCTTCGCCAGCAGCGAGCTCCCACCAGGTATGCCTGCTGCTTCACTTCCCTCACTGCTGCTGTGCGAAACCGAGCACCCAAACCAACTTAAGCTATTTGTCTGTTTGTAATCGGATCTGATGTAATGGCAAGCGTATACACGTATTATGCCTACTAACTTCGCAAAAAAGAAAATATCGGGTGTTCATGTCTTTTGTACTCCCATGTCCTCTACTGCGTCGCTCCTGGTCGTGAGACCAACAGTCGGTCATTTGTGCTTGCTGTTCAGCAAGCTGCCAATAAGTCAATAGTATATGCAGTATATCTAGGAACAGCATGTGTTTAGGTTATGTAGTTATACTAGTAAAATTGGTTCTGGGCTTAACAGCACTGTTTACTACATCAGTTCTATGTTACAGCGATTAAGACAAGTTTTAGCATCACATGGATGTTGGGCTATTGGATGGCAAGTAGCTTGATTGACTAGGCAGAGTTTGTATCGAGTATCGTCATTTTGCAGTAATAATCAACTTTATAGCTGCGTTCCAGCGTTGGTAGCACTTATTGTGCTTTTCAATGTTTAGTTAACAGGATTAGGGTTTTACAGTTCTCAACGTTTGCACAAAATGATCCCCCTCGTAGTCTTTTAAGTTTGAACTTACCTATAAAGCACACTAATACAGTGAACTTGTAGAAAAAGTCACTTTTTTTTTTAAAAAAAAACATGTTTGTACTTCACTTGATAACTGTTTTGCATAAGTTTATTAGTAGCAGTACCTTCCTGACATTTGAAATAATGGCACCATAATCTATGGGATCACAAATAAAACATATGAAATATTGAAAACAAATGCTCTTTTGTCACGATTGTTTGATCTTCTTTGGTTTGCCATGCTCAATCTCTCTGCACATTTATGTAATACCATTACACCACTTCCGTAGTTTCACTGTGGGACTCAACAGAAACACTGATTCCTGATTGATGTGGTGCAGATCTCCTATTCAGTTTTTGAATTGAAAACCCTTGGGTTTTGGATGGCATCACCTGTCCAAATGACGGCAAGCAATCTATTGTGCACAGAAGGCTTTTCTGGAAATCTGGTATGCAATCTATCATCTATGAGGTAACACAACTTTTGTGTGGCTGGCACTAATTTATTCTTATGTTTCTTCTCTACATAGGGGCAACGTTATGGTTTAATTGCCGCGAGAAGTCTTGGATCAAGAAGGCTGCGAATGACTCAACATTGCTTCCATCAACAGCATCTTTGTCGGCGGCATGTACAAAGAGCTGTGGTTCGTAATATCAGCCCATTAGTTGAGAAACCTGACACTTCATTGGATGTTGGAATTATTCACTTGTACCGTATACCATTTCTTCAAGAAAGTGAAACCATGGAGCTGCTCAAGAAAGTAAAGGCGAAGGTTTCTGCTAATATTGTTGATATACTGACCGAGCAGTGCTTCAACATTCAATTGGATAATCCACTCACCCCTGAGAAGCTTTCAACGCTTCATTGGCTCTTAGCAGAAACTTATGAACCAGAGAAGTTGCAAAGTAGGAGCTTTCTGGAGGAGGAAGTATCAATAAATTCCTGTACTGTCATTGTTGAGGTCGGTCCCCGGATGACATTTTCGACAGCATTCTCGACCAATGCTGTCTCAATTTGTAAGTCTCTCTCATTAGTGGAAGTGACTCGACTGGAGAGGTCAAGAAGATACCTTTTGCACCTTGAGCCTGGTAGTGGTCCACTTGATGAAAAACAGCTCAAAGAATTTGCTGCATTGGTTCATGATAAAATGACAGAGTGCATTTATCCCAAAAGGCTCACATCATTTCAGTCAGATGTAGTTCCTGAACCTGTCCGTGTTGTTCCAGTCATTGAAAGAGGAGAAACAACATTGGAAGAAATAAATGTGAAGATGGGGCTTGCTTTTGATAAACAAGATATTGACTACTATACACACCTCTTCAGAGATGATATTAAACGCAATCCAACTACAGTGGAACTTTTTGATATTGCACAATCCAATAGCGAACATAGTAGACATTGGTTTTCAATGGGAAACTTGTTATAGATGGAGAGACCATGCCAGCCACTTTGTTCCAGTTAGTGAAGAGCCCCCTAAAAGCCAACCCCAGTAACTCTGTCATCGGATTCAAGGATAACTCAAGTGCAATAAAAGGATTCCCAGTAAACCATCTACGCCCAACAATTCCAGGTTCCACTTCACCATTATCCATAATGATGCGTGAGCTTGATATTTTATTCACAGCAGAAACCCATAATTTTCCATGTGCTGTTGCACCATACCCGGGAGCTGAGACAGGTGCAGGTGGCCGTATAAGAGACACACATGCCACTGGAAAGGGTTCTTTTGTTGTTGCGTCCACTGCTGGTTTGTTATGACCGGAAGACAATATGAGAGGAGGAGGCAGGCGAGTGGCTGATGACGGCGTCCTGAAGCTGGCACCCACGCCAAAAAGGCTTAGGGCCCATATATATTCTTATATACGTATTAGTTATATTAGTCAAGGGTTTATGTAAATATTAGCACTATTGATGGATATATATATAT
>CM041640.1:3652792-3679261 GCA_023333625.1 Bothriochloa decipiens
CAGCTCTTCTTGGCATCGTCGAACTCATCCAGCAGATGGAATCTGAGTGCGGAAAAGATGGACGATAAAAAAAGAAAAAGAAAAAGAACTGAAGCAAGGGTATTATGAAAACATGCATGCATACACATGAAATATACCAACTAATTAACCAGAGCTAGCAAAGCCATGCAGTATATATATGTGTCATTCATATATTATTAGTAGGATATACATAGCTGACTTAGTATCATCACCTATATATGTAGCAAGCAGAGTAATTAATGCATGATGAGTTGACGATGCCTCGTACATGTATGATGGGAGATTTCAGTGCAGGAGAGGGAGTGCATTTCCTCAAGTAAAAACATCGACAGAACTGGAAAAGAAGGAACATTCGTCCGGGGACCAATTCCATGTTACTAATGATGAACCAGAACATGTGACAAACATATATCTATACTGTTCTTCCCTGCAGACAGCTTGGAGTTTTGCAACTGACTCATATGGTGTGTCTCAATGTGGTGAATCATTCTGGGAAAGACCTTGTTTACCCTTAAATGCATTGCCGGTTATACCTTCACACGTGCATGCTCTTCAGACGAGATCTATTTGCAGGTCCGGCCGGCCGGGTCCATGAGAGACGTATATATCTTCTTTGGCAACTTGGAGGAGAAATAGCTAGTATACCAGCGAGAGAGAGGGTAGAGAGAATTAAGGCGTTGTTGCTTGCATTTGCAATTTTTGCTCGTACGTACGTACGCCGGCTGTACAAAGCTTTGCGATACTTGGAAGAAAGTAGCCTTGCTTCTGACTTTTGAGAGGCCAATACTTGTACAGCCAGCTCACACTGTCTCAAGTAATAACTACTCGATCGAAAATGTGAAGGAGAAGTCAAGGAAATAAATGGAAAAGAGTAACGCCAAGGAAGAAATAAGTGCAAAGGAGTAAATAATGCCAAGGAAAAGAAATAAATTGGAAGATACAAAAATCAAGGACAAATTTCAGAGAATAGAAAAATGCCTTGTGCAGGACTAATTTCAAGGGAAAATTATTAACTGGGATATATATGAAGAGAGAAAATGCATGGGCTTACAGAACTTTGGCTAGCTTTGCATCCAGCTGTAAGTATTATACGCATTTTGTGTAAACTGGATTTTGTCAATTCAACACAGCATGTTGGCTCTGTTGTTGTATTTAATTGTCATTATAGTAATATGTAGGTCGAGAAGTAGTGGTTGCTAAGTAGGAGTACAACCAATTTGGGACGATAATTATATAGTGGTATTTGTCTCAAGAATATAAGATTTTAAGTAGAAGATCATGAAATGGAAACATAACAAAATGTAGGTCTACAGGGATTAACTTGAAATGCAGCTGAAGAGACGAGAAGTCAAGGAGAAACAAGGGCAAGGATGATATCATGCAAAATAAAAGCAATGGCTTTCACCCATTGTTCAATTTGACTTTTACAACTAAAAATAAAGGTAATATAATTATCCAACAAAATTAAAAGTGAATTATCACGAGAAAAAACAAAGTAATCTATCATCCCAAAAGGTTTTTCTGAAAAAATTGTAGCTTTGAGAAGATAACCAAGTCGTGAGAGCAAGTATGCATGAAATCAACTAAATCAAGAGCTGGCCAATGAACTGAAGGGGACTTTGAGATCACTTAATGCAAACCTAATGCAACTTGTGATGATTTCAGACATGTATGTGTAGACAAGATGTATATAGATGTCTGAAGTATTAATTACCCAAACCCAACCGTAAAGGTAGCTTATTTACACCTCGAATTAAGCCAGAGATCGATGTGCATCATCGACGAATTGAATTGAATTGAATCGACTGACTGACTGACCTGCTGCACTGCTGGCAGAACCTCTGATGCAGCCCACCGGCGGTGACGACGACGGGTGCCTTGGAGTGGTGCTCGCAGACCTTGTGGCGGCGGTGGTAGCGCTTGGCGCTGGAGAGATCGGCCTTGCATCCCTCGGCCTGGCAGCGCGGCGGGTGGTGGCCGTACGTATACCCGCCTCTCGGCGGGAAGTAGGTCCGGTAGCCGAGGTTGAGGCCGAGCTGCGTGGCGGCGAAGCTGGCCATGTTCTCCTCGGCGGAGCTGACGAGGGTGGGGAAGTAGTACTCGGGCGCGGCCGGTGGGTAGTACGAGGACTGGTGGAACGTGCTCCCGCCGGTCCCGGCGGAGCCGAAGTGGCTGTAGGGGTTGCCGCCGCCGCCGCCAGCTCCGGCGCCGAGGTAGTGCGAGGCGGAAGCCGGGTAGAACTGGAGGATGTCGTTGGGGCTGTGGCCGGCGATGGTGGTGGCGTGGTGGTGGGCGGCGGCGGCGTTGGACGGGGGCAGCAGCGCCAGGGAGTTGGCCTCGAGGTTGTAGCCCAGCTGTTGCTGATGCTGATGCTCCCTCTGGATGCTGCTCTCCTGCTCCATGATTGGGAGCAGAGATGGGGGAGCGGTGCCCTGGTTGGACTGCACGTAGGGGAACTCATCGCAGGCGGCGGCGTTGGCGGCAGCCGATAAGTTCATCATCTTCTCCGCTCGCTGCTAGTTAGCTGCTTTATGATCGATGGATCGATCGGCCGATCTGCGGTGCAGGTGCAGGTCGTCGCGCGCGGCTAGCTGGGAAGGGAGGGAGCACACACACAAGCACACGGAAATGGAGTCGTAGTGGACGGAGGGGAGGGGGAGGACGGCGTCAAGGACAGCTCGCTCTTGCTCGCCGCTGGCTCGATCGAGATCGATGGCTGCTAGCTAGCTCAGTCGTCGCAGGTGGACGCGCGACAGACACTGCTAGCTAGTATGGTGGTGGTGTTGCCCGGAACATGGTGGGTGATGGCGATGACACCACAGATATATGCGCGCGGGCCGGGGGGCGGGGGCGCCGGCCGGCAGCTAGCGCGCGGCCTTCTTGGCCGGGATCTCTTTTGCTGTGGGGATGGGGGAGAGGGAGAGACGGCGATCGAAGAGAGCGATCGAGGGTGTACTTTTCGTCTAGGGTTCCATGAAATGAGTGGTGGTGGAGTGAGTTGTGCGTTATATCTAGCTAGCGACGCAGCTAGCTAGCAACAGTAGTAGCCAGCCGACCGGGACCGCGGCCAGTAGAGACTAGAGAGAGGGAGATCATATCGAGGCGGGCGGGCGGGTCGATCGGAGGGTCGGTGAGCTAGCGAGCAATGCAGAAGCGAGATCTTAATTGGAGTTGGTGCGCGGTGATAGCAGCCGCGCGGTAGCTGCTGGCTGCTGCTGCTGTGTGCTTTATGTTTGCCCCCGGTTTTTCCTCTCCTGCATCCGTATATGCTAGCTACAGCTATAGGCCGGGGTATGTATCCCGTTTCAACGTAGCGTACGGCACTGTTGCATGTATGGCTTTGAAGAGAGGAGGATCGTATATATGATGCCGCGGATGTACATGTGCATTGCATTGCATCTGCATGGATCGCTGTCCTCCCTGAGGTCAGTTGTTGTATGTATGTATTTATGTATGTATGTATGTGTGTGTATGTATGTATATATGTATATATATATATATATATATATATATATATATAACGCCACAGCCAGGGGCAGAGCAGCACCGGCCGGACGGTGTTTCTTCGCTCCATTCATCCATGCATTCATGAGGCGTGATCTCATGGCCCAAGTACGTACCGCCGGCGGACCTCCATCGATCCATCTCTCTCGAGCTAGCTATACAGTGCCGGCCGCGCGTAGACTTTGCACCTGCGCATTGTACGTACAAGCTTGTAAACAACATTTGCGCGCTGCCTCCTGCAGCTAGCTAGCTAATCTAGCCGAACGGTGTATTCTCGATCGCGCAATGAGTAGCAGCGCACGTACGTATGCGTGTACGTACACGGGCGCGCGCGCGTGTACCGGCTGCCCGGCCGTCTCTCCTCGCTCGAATCACACGGCCAGGAATTCTTGCGCCATAGCTTGCGGGTGAGGTGTCCGTCGGGTACAATTTCGTTTCCAGGTGCGCAAATCGCAACACTATTTCGGCAATCAAAAGTTTGCGCGTCACGGCACTTGCTTTTATTTAGGGCTGCCAGAATAGCAAAGCCAGGTGGGCCCTTTATTTCGTCTATTTGGTTCACTGCTCTTTCATCTGCTGGTGCTCTATTTTTCTTCCTAATTAAGCTGGTGGAAATTTTGGTTGTCTTTTTTTTTCCACGTGGCATTGGGTGCGACGATTCGACCTTATTACTCGGCACCTTCTTCGACCTAACTCCCTTTGCTACCTCTAATTGGCACCACGGCACCATCATTTTTCCCACACGTAAGCACCACTTGCATCGTTATTAACTTTTCCCTGGCATGCAACCTCCAAAGGCTTCCCTGTGCACCCAAATCTCTTTTTCCCACACATCACTACCGCCGCCATAAAGATTGAAATGACTCCACGCCAAAGAAAAGGCATGCCAAATTTTTAATCAAATTACACGTTAAACTCAAACCCTCGTACATATTCCCACCACCGATGAACACATGTGCACATACCATACTTCGGAAGAGCTTCTGCCATACTGAGCCAAGATAGATCGACGACATCACCATATAGGCTCCTCATTTCCCTAAAAAATAACCATAGCCTCCTCGATATTGCAATTCACGGGTACATTGCCCATTACAGAAAGAATGACTTCGTTAAGTCCAGTAACATACAAGTACTCACGTCAAGTCAAACCTAGGTAAATAGGTTCCATCACAAGAAATTAGACTAGCATAGTTGTACTCAGTTTGAAAAAAATGTGTTGGATTATCCTAGAGGGCCGATAGGCCAGTCAAGGTTCATGTCCCCCCTTCCCCGCACACACACCAAGCCCTTGTGGAAAGAAGAAATTGCTACATATGTGTGGTTTACACTTTACTATGTGTATTCACAAATCTAAAATGATAGGAGTAAGGTGACACAAACCCTAAAAAGGAAATGCAAATCCTGGCTTACTCTTACAATCAGTCCGCATTTCCTAGATCCCATATGTATAAAATCGATAATTTCCTTCAACCCTCATTAATTTGAGGCTAAAAGATACAAACTTATAAAGATTTATATGATGATTTTATTTTTTACTCCTAAAAATCTCGGAAGACAAATATTCACCTAGTGGGAAATCAATATTTATGTTTAAAATGATGTAAAATGTAGATTTCTTATGGTGCAAGCCTAAGGGTTCATATACTTCCTGTTTTACATGATAACATCAAACATCGGTGAAAGCATGTAGCTTTGGATTTAGGTGGTAGTCGTTTACCAAAAAAAAAAATTATTTTCCTTCAAGGGCAACAAGTCTTGGCAGGCGATGGCTGCTTGGTTTCTTCCCCACCCCAACCCCGGGCAACCAACTCACACACAGCAAGTTCCGGTATAATTTTGCTCTCTTTTTCCTTGCGTTCTTCCCTTGGGGGGATGTTTCAGGCCTCTCCATTTCCTTCTAATAAATTAACTCAGTATAATTCTTGTTGAGATTTTGAGAGAAAAAAAAAACAATGGAAGCATGCATAAGCATTGTAGTCCATGGGAGGAATACAAACGTGTAGATTCTAGACATTTTTTAGGCCATGTGTGATGTTGTCGCAAAAAAAATGTTTATATAAGTAATATACTATAGGATACATATGTCTGAATTGGTCAAATTTCAGCTTATACTCTTATTATATGTTGAAGATATGATAATGATACAACATTACTTCATTAAACTTGGATTAAGAGTGGTATCATGAAC
Source organism: Bothriochloa decipiens (assembly GCA_023333625.1). Lineage (NCBI taxonomy): Eukaryota > Viridiplantae > Streptophyta > Magnoliopsida > Poales > Poaceae > Bothriochloa > Bothriochloa decipiens. Next base: position 3,658,509 of record CM041640.1, read on the forward strand.
TTTGAATACATCCAACCGATTTTTTTAATATAAATTAAAGACAAAATTCTTAGTCAAGCTTTAATTTAGCTTATTACCAAGACGAAGCAACAAGTAATTACATATATTGGTGTCCTTGTTTGACGTTTACAGACCAATATCGTCCTTTGTAGTACTTTAGGGGCATCGAAAACAGTGAGCGGGCCCATATGCATGCAACCAACTTTCAATAATGCAACTCTAGTGGTGCAGACTGCAGAGTATGCATGTGTGAAAACAATATGTATTTTGATAGTGCCTTTAGATCCCAGATAACAAAACGAACCTCCATGTTGATAGAATATACAAAATCATTGTGCCTCATTTCACCACATAATGTACAAGCATGCATCAAAACAAGGTATGTAGCACTTCCAATCAAAGAGAGGTTATGATTTTTTTTTTTATCAAAATTGTTCTGTTATATATAAAAGTGGTGTGGTTCTTTCAATTTAAAACCATGCAACTTTGATTTGTAGATCTCAACATAGAGATTGGTCGGTTTGCTTGGTCTATATTGTTGACCAAAACGAATATACAGATTAAAATTTATTGGTGTCGATCTAATACTTTCCCTCATTTCCAAAATATAAGGAATTTTATTATTTTCCCTAATAAGACAAAGAATTTAAGTTTGATTGAGTATGTAAAGGCAAGTATTAGCATACACCATATTTTATATGGATTTTTGTAATCCGATTCTGACTATAACCTTCCTAGGACACGGTTGTTCTACCATATTAATTAAGAGTAAAACATGAAAAATATTTTTTGTGTATAATAATGGATCTAACGAGGTTTATTATGTAAGGACGAAGGACGACCGTAGTTTTTTGGGTTGAACTAGGATCTAAGGGGCCTTATATTATATAACAGCCAGAAATGACCATAGTCTTTTAGGTTGAGATAGCCTAATACCACGATGTGTCATGGTCTCTGGACACCAAGCCTGAGGAGGTGCTAGCTCGTGTGTATAACGAATTGGGTCGGATCCAGGGCGTCTAAACAGAAAATTGGTGACTCATCGAGAACTTTATGTTAATTTTGGGATAGAGAAAGCGGCACCGATCGATCGAGACAAAGAAGACGCACAAATATACCCTTCAATTGATGTTACTCGAACATGATCTCTCGTACGTACCATGATGCGGGGGGCGCATGCGTGTATAAATAAATAATTCGCAGTCGGGCAGATCCGTGGGGGTCCGTGCGTGTGCCCCGTTGTCGATCGTTCCCTACTTGTTGATCGATGTCATCAGTCAACTGTGTGTGTAAATACACGAGATCCATCGGTCACGAACACGTCGTACTAAGCCAGCTAGCTAGTACACATATACGTTACACACACGTACGCATGCAACGACGTCGTCCGATCCGTGTCCGTGGTGTAACGTGTAAATATCATGCATGCGCGCATGTACCGGCCGGCCCCCGTCCTGGCCAGAAAAGATTACTCCCTTTTACTTCACCGGCCGTGTCGACAAAACCGGACGACCATGGATCGGAGCAACATAATAGGCTTATTATAATCACACGTCCCGCATGCCCCCCTTTAACTCGCCTACTGGTACGTGTTTACTATAATACCAACCGCGCGCAACGACATGCCTTCCGGCTCCTCCGACCTCCGTAATTAGCCCGCGCAGTACCCTTGTTTGTTTAACTTGGACGTCGGTCGCGCGCGAACTCGATCAACTCCGCGTCTCAGCGAACGGCCGTCCGCGCACGACGGACGGCGCCGTTGCGTTGCGGCCGCGGCCGCGGCCGCACGTCAAACGGGCAACGGCTGAGAGGGCCGGCCGGCCGGCCCGTGGGGGATTGATCGAACGGGCTGAGCTGAGCTAGTAGGCACCGTACGTACCGGACCGGACCCGGCTGGCCGCGTGTAGCGAATTCCCCGTAGCACCTGCATGGGGCCCAGTCCGGCCGATAAGGTATTGAGATTCAGATTATACCAGTCCGGTCCCTGGAACGAGGCCCAGCCCTGCTATTACTATACGGTGGCGCAGTAGTATAGTGGTGGAAAGGAAAGGAAAGGAAACAGTACTAGTAGTAGAGACCGAGACCGTCCACGCTGCCCGGCCGGCCGGCCGGCCGGGGCGACGGAGCAGGGAGTACAGCAGCAGGCCGCATCAGCGCAGCATTTCGAGCAGGCGTTTTCATTCGGCAGTGCACGCAGATCGCGGCCGGCGCCACCTCCTCGATTGCTCACTGTGGCAACGTCATTGCCTTTGACTCACCCACAGTAGGATCGCAGCAGGCAGGATCATCTGAACGATCTGAGCTCTCGCTCGCCGGCCGGCCGGCCAGCGTGCGTCGCGCTCGTCAGTGCGTCGTAGTGCATGGCGTACGCCACCTGTGTCAATCGGCCGTGTCCGTGTGTGTGCGCGCGCCATGTCGCTGTCCGATCCCTGTGGGGTGTGGCCATGGGCCGTGCCGTCGTCCGGTCGTCGGTCTCGTCGTCGCGGCATCCTGGTTCCTGGCTACGTGTGGCGTGCACTGGTGCCCCGGCCGGCCCCCTCGCGCGGGAGTACACGCTGGCCGGCGGCATGCATGGACTCGAGTATCTCTATACGTACGCCGCATGCGATGCGATGCGATGCGATGCCTGGTGCTGCCCGCCCGCGCCTGTGATCACGCGCGCATGCATGCATGCCTGCCTGCCCGGCCAACAACTCCTAACAGTGGTGTGCACCAGCGCTACAGCACATTAAAGTTCGTGCGAAAGCAGAGCACGAGCAAATAAAAAACGGCAGGAGTTAAAATCTCTGGGCGCAGCGCAGCTAGACCTAGCTAGCCAGCTATCCTGTTTCCTGCCTACGGACTAGCACACATTAATTTACAGATGCGATAGGACGACCAACTGCATGCATGCGTCGCATAAATTGTTCGCTACAAGTATTCAGGGCGGATCGATAGCTAGATTTGCGTTGCATATGCGATTCAGTGTACACCGTACAGCAGGGAAGGAAGTGGGGAAAATGAAACGAGAGAGAGTGGGAAACCAACAGGCAGTTTGGGGACAGGCACGCAGCTGCACGTACGCCGGCGGCCGGAAGCAAGCGTGCGATAGATTTTTCAACCGCAGCAGGCAGGGCGCCTTTTTCGTGGAGCATAGTGCGGGAGCAGGCGGGACGCTGTGGCTTAGGCGAGCACTGGCCCTCGGCCCTGCATGCGGCTGCCACCTGAAACCGTTTTTTCGGCGGATCCGGACGAGCCGGCGCCGGGCCACCGGCCGTCTCTGCATGCATACGCATTCGAACGACGCGCGCAGCGCAGCGCAGGCCCGGCCGGCCGGCCGCGCGACGTCGCCCCTGCCTTTTTGCCTGCACCAGCGAGGGCGCCGCGCGGCCGGACGTACCCACCGCCCGTGCGCCTCTGCGACGCCACGCCAGTGTGAGGGCCGGGCCGCCCGCCAACAGCTAGTCGCCGCTCACTCGATCGCGCGCTTGCTTGCATTCGCTTGCACGAGCTAGGCCGGCCGGGTAAGTACCCGGCGCGCGCGCGCGCGCATGCATGCTTTGGACCCGCCCGCCCGTCGTTTCGCCGTGCCGCGCCTGCGATCGATCGGGCACGAGTATGTACCTGCCGCTGCCTGCTGCCTGCCCGGTGGGGGCTGCGCCTGCGGCCCGGCTTCAAGGCCTCTGGCTCGATGACGGTGAACGAGTAGTCGGGTACGGCGTCGCGCGACAGCCCCGCCCACTGGCCACCGGCCGAGCAAAGCAAGCGATCGTCGATGGATGGACAGATGGGGCGGCCCAGCCTAGTAGGGCGTCACGGGGTGCTAGGTTCTCCGACGAGTTTTGTCAGGCCCAGAGTCCCCGACGATACCCTCCAATCCAATTTCATGACACCGTCAGTCGCCAGGTAGCTGGGGTAGACCATTAAATCCGCCTCAGTTAATCGGAGTTATTGCTAAGCTGTTATTGGCAGATTCTCTTGACAGAATTCTAGTACAACCTCCTTCCATTTTTCTTAAAAAAAAAATGAGCCAATTTTTTTTATTTAACTAAGTTTATAAAATGTATTTTTAACATTCGAATAACGAGCCATCGTTATTAATTTCCTATGTATTGGGAAAGTAAACAAATTTGGATTATTGAGCTCTTTGTTTCATGTCACTCATCCCGTCTAGCTGCGGCTACTCCTCGGCTCGTTGCATCATTTCTGGTCTTTATCTGTCGACGTGAAATTACAAATATAAGAGATGGCCACATATGAAAATCGTGTTTATTTGATCATGTGACTATGTTCTAACATAGAAATATTTAGAACAATATCAAATGGATACATGGTTAACATGGCACGTGCGATCATAACACAATAGAAAATTTGAATTATGTAGCTAGTTTATTAAACATCAAAACAAAATTGTAAAATGAAAAAAAATGTTGTTTTATGTCTAGTTTTTAAGACCTCCCTATGTCATGAAGAGATGAAACCTCTCATTAACATTGGCCTAGAAATTCCTTGCACACAGTACTTATTACAACCATGACATTTTTAAGTCATATATGGAGGCGGGCAGTGATGTTCTTACTCCTACGTTTTAGGTCAATTACAATTTTTACCGCTACCTTTCAACTAAGTAATTTTCCCCCACCTTTTCACATGAAAGATTGAGTCTCTTCTTTGCTTGGTTTCGGTTTATGTTAGTCATGGTACCATAGCGTGTTTGTACCATAATATAATATTACAACATGCAGTGGTCCTTTCTCCGCTCCAGATAAACTAGGGAACAGGGTGAGCCAGCCAATTAATGAGGCTCCACCCGTTCCACCTAAGTTTACCTTTATTTCATTACGTACTTAACGATATCAATTCAAATGTAAAGGACATCAAGTCATTTATGTTTTTCTTCCAACTTTGCATGGTAAGTTTTTTTTTTACACATTTCATAAGTATTTTGATAGTAAAAATTTATTGGATTTATGTATATTTTAAATCTTAAACCCGCTCGGATCTTGACAAATCGTTTTCAGACAGCTATATAAAATCACATAATCATGTATGGTAGTTGTAACATAAAATCACATATATAGGTCATATCATTCTTTCCTTGTTTTGTCTAAAAGTAGGGGTAGATAATAGTTCTAGTTGGGTTACGCGGGGGTTTGAGAGCCTAGTATAGAAATAATTTTTATCGATGATAGCAATTTTTTATTGGTGGTTTACAAAAAAACATGTGCCAGTAAAAATAGAACTGTGGGCCTATCGCTACAAATCACGCGTGTAAATAAATCTCTGTCGGTGGTTCTCTTAAGCCTACTAGCTAGTAGTACAATCATCTATTTACATTGGCGGTTCTCTGAAGCCTAGCACCATCAATATCAATCTGATTTGTGCTTGTCATTGGCTTAGGAGATCCATCAGTACATCATCTATAGTAACATTGACCTTAAGAAAACCACCAGAAGATATATATTAATTTACCCTAGCTGTTCTTAGCACCATGCCAGTGCAAATAATTCAATTTTTTTAAATAATCTTGAATGGAGAAATGATCTATACAAAAAAATTATAGTGCTAAAAAAGATATACAACTGTATAATTGACTAATTTTTTATTTGAAATTATTTAGGCCCCAAAATTATATTTTGATTTTAATTATACTGAAATATGTATTTTTCAACTTTTTAAATGCCCTCGGATGGAGAAATGTGATGAGACAGATTCTAGTATTCAAAGAGACCTAAACTTTCCTGGACTAGTTTTTTAAAATTTTGATTTATTTAGGGTCTCAAAATGTATTACAATATATTAAATTTAGGGTCTCAAAATGCACTATTCGTCATAGCTAACTTTGAGAGGTAGTGGTTAATCAAGAATGAAAAAGTGAAGCAAGAGGTTTGTGTGTTTGATCCCTGACAAACCACACACACGTAAAAAAAAATCATGCGACTTTGATGTGCGACCATAGGTGCTGGCTAGTGGGCCTCTCCAAATTAAAAATAAAGGCTGCCGCCGGTACAAATGTTTTACAGAACAGAGGGTCTAATCCTTGAAGTTGGGAACTAAGAAGATCAAAATCACAAGTGTAGTTGAGGATACACGTTAACAAGACTGATGCCCAAATTTTGTACAGTCCGTATAATCTTCTAGATAAGATTCTAATGAATAAGAAGAAAAAAAAGTGTGCGTGCCAAACTGTTTTGAGCTGCTGCTGATATGTCATCCAGGGATTTTCCGTTAGCATATGCCATCTGCACGGCGAGGACGGCAGTTTCACTCTGTTTCCTTTAGGCATCCGAGCAGAAACCTCTCCAACCCACGCAAGGCCGTGCCAACTGCATCAGTGTACTCCATCTGTCTCATACATAAATGTACTTTTTAAGGAGTTAAACATTCAAACTTACCAAAGATATATATAAAATAACAATGCCAATGATGTACATGTTTTCCATATTTCCTCCATCCCAAAATAAATCTCTAGTATTTCTAGAAGTTAATCAATCTCAACTTTGACTATATTTATAAGAATATAGTATCAACATTTGTATCACAAAATATATTTTGAGGGTACATGATGCGATCAGCTTAGTGATACTTATATTGTATCATAAATATTAATACTCCATCCATGCTAAATTATAAAATGGTTTAGTATTCCTACATTCATAGTGTATAGTGCATAGTAAGTTTTACTGTGTATCTAGACACGATATATATCTAGATGCATAGAAAAATTTATGAATCCAAAAATATCATAATTTAATTTAAAACGGGTAATGTATATTTGGTCAAAAATTTATTGATGACTCCTCAAAATGTGGTATGGAGGATTATTTTGGAACGGAGTATGTATTTTCCATTTTATTAACATTTTTGTAAATTTAATATTTTTCAAAAAATAATCAGCACGGTCTGAGTATCTGTGCTTCTGCGTGATTGCGTCGAGTCGAGTCGAGATCGTCTACGGCGGCCCAGCGGCCGTCAGACCGCCGGGCGTCGTCGTTGTCGCAGGACGAGTAGTCGCCGGCTTTACCCAGGGCAGGCAGGCAGACCGGCCTTTTTGCGGGAGAACATGCTGGTGGATGCATGTGTGCGTCTGGGCCCGGCCACGCAACTCGACACACGTCACTTTGCTTTGGGCCAGGAGACTGTAGCACATGTCACCAGACCTGGCATTGTGGAATTGGGGCCCGCCCAAGATCTTCTGCGTCCTTCATCCACCGCTACACACCAACACCACCTGCGGTTAATGGCGTCCTCCTCGTATCATAAGTTTTACATCTAGGACATGTTTCCCTCGTCAACACAGCGAGTTATTAGATAGCTCCTGTTTAAGTACTATATAAGAGGTGATGATAGTACTCACTATCTCGTCAAACTTTAAATGTCATATGAATTACAATACTATTTCTCTGTGAGACATGTAACCGACAGCTTTTAAATTCTTTTAGTCTCTTAGCAGGCTATATAAGTAGTGCACATCTTTATATGAAGGTATTAAAAATAAAGATTTTTCTTTACTATCCGCAAAGGAGAGTGATATTATTTAACTAAGGGTAATCAAACACTTTTTTACCATACTAAGACAATTACAAATAATTATTCGTATAGATACTAACTTAATCTTACCTATATCTATAAAACATATACTAGAGAATTGGTTAACTAACAATGGGAAGGAGAGAAAGTCGAATTTTGGTGGGGCCGTCCCTTTTCTTTAGTCAATTTGATGTGTTCAGAATGGTACTTTTATTGAAAAGAAATGATATAATTTTTGTCCATGTTATCCTCAAGGTAACATATTTGGTGTGCATTTAGACGCTACAACATGAGGGATCAACCACAGGAGACTATCCATGTACCGAGAGTAAAACATTAGATTCCTGTTTTGGATAGCCAAGAATGATAAAGGAGCAATAGATGACTTTATGATGATTTTTTGTTCTCTTGAGTTCTCTTTTCTGATTATCTAGATAGCTAAGAAAAACATGTAAAGAACTTGGTGGTCGCTGAGGCCTATTTTCTTTTCTTTTCTTTGCTAGAAAATGACATGTTCCCTGCCGATAATTGTGGTGGTGGTTCCGCACACCATCCGAGTAGACACAATCCAACATACAAAATCCAGTGGCATGGAAAAACTTTGTGCCTGTCTATTGAGAGCGTGGGCCTGCCTACCCCTGCATGCGTAGGTAAATAGCAGCAGGTAACAGTGGACAAGATCCAGGCCGGACCACACACCCCAGCTTTGTCATAGTCGGCCTCGCCGTTTGTAAATGAGTAAAAACCTGATCCGCCTAATCCATATAATTTGTAAATGAGTAAAAGAAAAATCCGTCCAGTATCGATAAAAAGGTAAATAGGAAAATTGCCAAAGTAATAGTGCCTTTTCTTAATCTACTATTTGGCTCCCTACTTGTCTGCAGTACAACTCGTGGCTATTTTTATGGGCTATTTGGGTCACATTTTAAATACCACTTTTGGATAAAATAAGACGACAACATAATGAACTCTCTTTATCTGCATCACAGTATATGTTTGTCTTTCTCTATGGTCTTGTCGGTTTTGAAATAATTGCCAATGCTACCCACTTTCGTGTGGCCATGATATTCATCTATTATCGCTTCCTAAGAGACTAAATGCAAACTAATACATGCAAGAGGAAAAAATATTAATACATAGGACTTATATAAGGGTAAGATCCACTAGTATAAATTAAAATCCCACCAGCCTCTAGAAATCGATTTCTAGAAGTGGGTCAGTTCATAAGCTACTTTTAGAATGAATATAGATAGAGTGACCTCTACCAAAATTTTAAATATTTGTTTGAGGCTGTAAGATTTCAAAATTCAAAACTTCAAATGACATCAAACATTGACATGCATGGTCCATACCAACGGTGTAGTTGTCAACACAATATGCAACTTTATGTTTTTTTATTTAAAAATACTTAGAGTTCCAATATTGATTTTAAAATTCTCATATTTTGATATTCAAAATTTCAGACGGTTTCGTATGGATATACCAAAATTGTAGAGCTCAACAAGATCTAACACTTTGTAATTGAATTTTTTTCATTTAATTGAATTTTTTCATTTGAAACTATTTAGAGGCTCAAATATTCTATACAAGATTACTTAAAGCTGCATTGTGTATGTAAAATCAGGCTTGTATTGTAACATTTTTATAGGGTCAACAGTTTTTTGTTTTCTGAAATTCACCTATTGTTAATTAATTTATAAGGTCGATTGATTTTGTTTCAAAGTTCTTTTACAAAGGTGGGTCTCGTGTCTTGTCTACCCTGTTACCACCTATCTGAGTGCTCATTAACACACATTATTTGACAAGAAACGGCCGGCCCCCTATAATTAACAATGCTTAGCGCTGCTGGTTTTTTGGGTGATGTTGGCAAAGTGCCCCTTATTTAGTGATGTACTATAGTTGTTGCACGAGACAAACTCTAGGAACCAAAATCTGGTCCATATACTCCCTCCATCCTAAAATAGATGTCATTCTCGCTTCCCGAGAAGTCAACATTTTGAAAATACCGGCAATAATATATTAAATATATAAATATTTATACTAAGTAATTAATATTATTAAAAATATCTTTAAATCTAGTTCTTTTAATAAATTTATTTAGAGATATAAATATTACACGTATTTTTTATAAATCTAGTCATCTTTTCTGAAACCGAGTATGTGCATACTAGAAAACAGTGCTTCTGCTGCCACCGAAACCCTATCTCCATGCAGGCTACCATGAAGCTCTGGTTTCAGAGAGCCAGAGCACATGCATTCTCCTGCTTTGATCTCAGACTGCTGATGAAGCAAAAGACAGGGCAACACAGTGTCGGACGAGGGTCAGTTGGCTTCGAGGTCCACAAAATCTGACTGGGGGAAATCGTCTCCGATCGATTTCGATTGATATCGATGATCGACCGATCACCTCGATCGTAGGTCGAACGCCGATCGAGCTTTTGAACCTGTGGGTCTCGATCTGATGATGCGCTGAGCTCTGCTTTTAGCATGAACAAAGGCACGTCCTGCCATTCCGGCCAATAACACATGTTCTCGGGCAGCTTTTGATCGAGCAAGGTACGGTAGGGGACCCCCGGCGCGGCCCGCCCCGATCGATCCAGTACACGACTACAGTAGACTAGATAGCAGCACTCTTTTACTCACTTTCACGGGGTACACGCGTACATGTGGGAACAAGAACAATGAAGCACACAGAAGCTAGCGGTCGGAGTATATACTCACTCCGTCCCAAAAAGTTTCGTTTTAGATTTTTCAACCATCAATTTTTATCATTTGTCTTATTAAAAAATTTTATAAATATTATTTATTTTATTATAATTTATTTATTATTAGAGATATTTTAATATTAATTTATTTATTTTATAATATATTTAAAAATTTTAAATAAGACGAAGCGTTCAAATACTATGTCTAGCTAGGAGAGAATCTGTATAGCTAGGTAGTACCTGAGTACGGAAAGGAGAGAATCTGTTGCCTCAGAATTGTCCTAGCCGCAAGAAGTGGCTACCGCTCAACATCACCAAAAGACAGAGTTGTTCTAGGTAGCTAGCCTAGTAGTGCCGATCACCTGAGAGCCGACCCTGGACATTGGACGAGACATTATAGGACGATAAAACCGCTACTCCTGTTAGCTAATAAAACGTCGTACCCGTACGTACGCTGCGCGCCTCTGAGAGCTGAATCAAGAACAAATGCCGTCGGACAGTCGTGCTGCGGCATTATTAGTTGCATGTATAGGGTGTAGGACGTGGCAGCAAATATTATTACACGAGAGATTATAGGCTCTTCTTGGAAATTGTGCGGTCGCACAGGCTGCACTCCACGGGCACGGGGGCCTGACCATGGACGAGCGCCACCACGACACGACGACGCCGATACGATGGAGTTATACACACAGACCTGTCATGCGTCTTAATTATTTGCGACCGAGGACCATGCATGCATACAAGCCTGCATGCACGGCTGGCCGGCTGGCCGGCCGGGAGTATCATCTTAAATTTCCCCGCCGGCGAGCTGCGACGAGGATCAGATAACATGGCCGCCCCGCCGGCGGCCGCGCTGCCAACAGAGCACAGGAAATAGAACGCAGACGCTGCGACTGACAGTGCCATTATATTTCGCCAGCGTCCATCAATCACAAATAGACAGGCTTTATGTGAGCTGTTCCACCGGTTGGTGGCGACGTTGTCGTGCGGCGGCGGCGGCGGCGGCGGCGGCCGGCGGCTAGGGCATAGCTGCATAGGCCTTCGATCTTGCCAGAGCCGCAAGTTTAGGTCGACCTCTTTCCGATGTGACGACCTTGCAGCTTATTACAGTACGCACTAGTGAGGTTCTAAGTTTTTATTATGTAATTCTTTATTTACTGACCTGTGCTACGGCGCCTTAAGGCACGTTGTATCGAATATTATTTTTCTCTACCTTATAATATAAAGATGCACAGACTTTTTACGTGAAACCACATATAGATAGTTTTCGAGAAAAAAAGAAAACAGAGATAGATAGAGCGTGCGGCCTGCACTGCATCAGTACGAACACTGCTTATCAATGGAGCACTGGCCGACCAATGGATCCGGCGATTGTCTCTGAGGCTTAGTAATAATTGACGCCGTACTTGGTTACTTGATTACTGGAGGATCATATGACATAAGTACTCTCTTATCTTTCTCGCGTCATAAGTCAAACATATTTAAACTTAACTAAATATGTATATAAAAGTATTAATATTTACATAGTTATTAGTTATTAGATAGATAGTTGAATCTATTTTTGTAATAAATATATTTAGATAGTGATGTTGCTAATATTATTTACAAACTTAGGGTCCGTTTGGCAACGCTGATTCTATGCTGATTCTATGGAGTGATTCTCTAAAACAAACTAAGAAGCTGAGAGCTAAAAAAATAACTTCTCTTGATTCTGGGAAGTGATTCTCCATCCTGAGTTTTAATAGTTTATGCTAAACCAATTAAAGATAATCACTTTTAACTACATAACTACTTCACTGGAAAATCAGAGAACATAGCTAGAGAATCAGAGAGCATAGCTCTGCCAAATAGAGCTTTAGTCAAACTTTATGAATATTTCACGAGCACAAATAACACGACGAGATATAAATAGTGATAAAATAGCGACGTATGGAGAGTATGTAGGTTGTTATTTTCAACGAACCTGCACTAGTTATGCCAATTTCTATTAATAGAGAGGAGGTACAATAGGTTGTTGAGAAACACTGTTATTGATAGATACTTGCACAGTCTCGGAAAGACTCAAACAACAGGAGTGCGGCGCTGCTGGAGCAAAGATCCGTGGATTTTATTACACCTGTCCTCAGAACATCCCGTAGTTTGCGGTTAAATTTGTATGCCCGTGGAGCAAGATTGGTTAAATTTTAGTACGTGTTACTGGCATGACTGCATGAGCAAAATATCACTGTGACTGCATTGAAATGTATAGAAAGTTACAGTTATTTATCATCTCTATCACACATCTAGACGACATCTAGTCATTTAACATATAGTACCCAATAATTAAACAAGTTCTTGAACTCTATAGGACCTACCCCAACTCTAGCTCAGTACTAGATTGTGGGGGCCTTCAATTATAGATACCAAGGGGATTCTCCGCGTATTGCCGTGGGTATGGAGGAATATAATTCATGAAAAAACATTTAGTTTGGTTAAATAAGAGGTGACATGGACCATAAAGAGAAAAAACATTTAGTTTAGTTAAATACGGGATGAAATAGACTTAACGGAGATGATGTGGACACCTTGCATAAAGATAAATACCATCTAGTGGGCTACTTAGTGAGAAATAATGTGGACACATTGCATGAAGAGATAAATCATCTAGTGAGGTTTTAATGTTATCATCCTGATGGGCTACTTAGATGATGTACTCACTCTGTCCCAAAAATAATGTAATTCTCACTTTTAGAGGAGTCAATCGATTTTAATGTTGACCAAAGTTTTACAAAAAAAACCTAAAATTTATGATATAAAATAAATATTATTAGATTGATGGCTGAATATATTTACATAATATAAATCTTGGTTAAGACATAAATGTTAATAGTAATCATTATACACTAGGTCAAACTTTAGCAAATTTGACCAGCATGAATCCCAAAATCACATTCTTTAGGGAGTATAAAATGGAGTGCCATATAGATGATTAGTGACAATAAAATAAGAGTTCATGGTTAAGATCATTTGAATTGTTATGAAACGATCATCAGCTACACTAGGATTTACAACAATTAACACTGAATGATAATGTTAAATCTTGGTCATGTATCTAGAACTCTGGAGGATTCTTAGTTTCCAAAATCTTACAAAGCAATTAAGTGGTCATAGAGAAATTCATTAGAGCTTCAATTAGATTTGGAAATGTCTCTGTCAGAACGAACATAAGGTCTTTGCCTAGCTAATTCTGAAGGACTAGCTCAGCACTAAACAAATTCTCAGAAGTAAAAACATGGAACTCCAAGATTAAACATGTGTTCTTTGCAACTTTTTGACTGAGAAATCTTTACTCCACCTCTTGGGAGGTTGCCCGTTTGCCTCAAAATGCTAGAATTGGTTTGGTCCGCAAGTGAGTCATCATCACCGGGATCTTTTTCTCATAACCTTGAAAGCTTTAGAAGACAACTTCATGTTCCAAATTTCATTTTAAATTATCATCATGATGAGTGGGTAATCTGGCAAGCGAGGAATGGCCTCATCTTCAATAATAGACTTCCTTCTCTTTAGGATGCAAAAGGAGCCTTATATTAAAGTCTGAATTTGCGCTACTTCTGATTCATGCAAACAGAAGCTATTTTCTATGATTGAATCATGGATAAACAATCTTGTTTAAACTCCCTAGTATGGTATGGAACACAATGAATTTATATGTGTGTTTTCACAATCTATTTAGATAGTGTTCAATAGCATTTGGTTCATGTTGTGCCATAACCTCATCACAATGGTAAGGAATCCTATTGTTTTTATTCCTACAGGTGCGCCATGAATAGGTACGGTGGAATCACTTTACAGTCCATCATAAATCTGATTACACCCAACCTTTAAAGGATAAAATCCCATGCTACCTTTGATTATAGTGTTTGTTGATTAGGTTGGCAATTCCATTTACATTCTCCAACAGAACACAATCTTATTTGGTGTTATAAATGGTGTTATTCTTCACCATCCCCTTGTCCCTGATCAGCCATGCCCTGTTCTTCAGTACGCTGATGACACCTTGATCTTCCTTAACTGCTCTGCTGATGCCATCAATGATATCAAAAAGATCCTTGAGCTCTTCGAACTTTCCACAGGGCTGTCAATCAATGTGGCAGAACCTCCTAAATTATATGGCACACATGCACCTATCATTGTCTCAAAGACCTCTAATAGCCATGTATGCGTCCCATACAACTTAGAAAGCCCTGTCGGGTGCCCTGAAAGGACCCCGATTAAACCATATTTTATACTCATACCAGGATCAACAAAGGAGTAGCTCCAACACTACAACATTTGTTACAAAAATATATATCAGAGTGCGGAAGAATAATAATATTACATTTACAAATTATGAATAAGTTGACTTTTACAAACTTAACTTCAATTACGGAAGCAGAGAAGAACTACAGAAGATAACTTAGGTAGAGCGCCTAAGTTGGAAGAGGACAACCAGATCACGTCGAGCCCACCGACATGAACTGATTAGCAACACCAGTAAGCACCTGCAACAGGGGTTAAACAAACCCTGAGTACAAAAGTACTCAACAAGACTGACCCGACGAAAAAGAGAGGTGAAGACTCAGAAATGCAGGCCAGAGGGACAAGGTAAGGCTTGCAAGAAATAAGAATTTTTGTAGAAAAACTCGACAGAAAGTAAAGTTGTTTTGCTCTAGCTCTATAATTATCCACCAACTTCATCCTTAACCTTCAACATCATTCAAGTTGTTACTACGATGATGAACATCGATCGAGTCTTCTTCTCCGAGAAGCAACGATGATTCGAATCCATTTTTATACCCAGTTGGGACCTAGATCATGATATGCATGAGGCTCCAACCAAAATGCATACCAGACCACAGATATACCGGGATAACAACCGCAGCCATATATCACCACATGATACACGTGAGCACCTAGACCCAGTGTACCGATATACATGGGAACTTAAACCCATGGTATACCACACTATGATATATGTGGGGACTCTAGCCCACTATATATCACTCCATGATATACCTGGGCTCCAACCCTCGGTATATCACTTCATGCATGTGGATTTCTAGTTTCTCGATATCACCAGTTCACCATCGACACGGGACCTAGGGCATCAACAGACGAAAACACTATAGAGGGACTCCATTCCCAATGCAAGTTACCCGTCCGGACTCGATTTATTAACTGTCATCATGATTCCAACAGGTAAAACCAAGCTCATCTTTTTCATTCTTTTAGCTTTTCGAAAACCTAACTAATTAAGCAGGGCTAAGCATTACTACGTATTTTTCAATTAACAGGTAACAAGGAATATGGAAGTAAGACAGATAATGCAATTGGTGAGTTATCACTTAACTTCTATTACTTAATGCAACATTTCATAACTGAAGCGATGAAACTTTTATAAAATAAGAGTAGGGTTTGAATGCATCCGGGGCTTACCTGTGTTGCAGCGGTAGTTAGTTCTCGTCAGGATCACAGGTGTTACACTTGACACCAACTCTAGGATGGACGACACCACATCATGGATCCGCGACTTCACTTCGATGGTGGATGGCATTTTTCGGAGATCGTGCACCAAGATCCACTCACTCTCGAACAACTACACGTATTTAATGATGCATGTTTTAGCAAGATGAACTCATGACATGATGCACGGCAATGCATTGGTGAAAGC
Source organism: Bothriochloa decipiens (assembly GCA_023333625.1). Classification (NCBI taxonomy): domain Eukaryota; kingdom Viridiplantae; phylum Streptophyta; class Magnoliopsida; order Poales; family Poaceae; genus Bothriochloa; species Bothriochloa decipiens. The sequence goes on from CM041640.1 coordinate 3,674,412, forward strand.
ATAACAAGATTAAACAACTAGCTAATTATAAACTATTTTAAAAGCATTACACAAGATAAATATAAAACTCCACATATTCTAAAATCACATAACCATATTAGATGTTAATATCACATAGCAACATCATACAAAAATAAAGAACCACATTTTTCATTTATACATTTTTATTATATTTATAAACTATTTAATTAGCAACAAACAAGATAAAACAAAAGATAAAGCATATGGAATCCAATGACCATAATATTTTTACTACAGCACACACATGGCATAAGAAACATGTCATAAAAATTTCAATCAAAACAGAGCTATACAACATGAGATATGAATTTTTTCTTCTTTTCTATCATTAAATAAAAAGCATAAAATATAACTATTTATTTTTATACAAAACGTAGCATGTTTTATATTTTTAATAAAAACTAGGCATCACAAGGAACACAACAAAATTTGGTTCACCAAAAATGGAGTTATCAAGCTCCAGATATGAATTTCCAAAGTTTAACAAAAACTGCTACAAATAGGTACTCGGGGCACTATTCATCTAAGTCATGGACTTCGCAGTTAGACCCCTGCTTTTTGTTGAATTCACGGATGAGATCCCTGGTCACGATTCATGTACAGAGGACGCTCGGGAAGGCCATTTCCGGCGGGGAAAGTGCTCACCAGCGGCAAAGGAGACGCATAGGAGCATTTTTGGACTCGTGCGCATCCGATGGTGCACTCAAATCGACTGGAAGTGATGCGTGGAGGCGTGGCCACGTGAGCCGCGGCCATGGCGGATGACCGTGGTGGCAACCGGCAGCTGCGGCCCGAGCAAGGCGAAACCAAGGACATGGCTAGCTTCAGGAGGACAAGGCGAAGCCAAAACAAAAGACGGTGAAGAAAATGATGAACCGAGGCGGCCTGGCCACGTCGGAACCGAGCTCGGCGACCATGGCCGATGGCTGCGGTGGCAACTGGTGCTGAGGACGACTTGGGTCGCAAGAGGCGAGGCAAGCAGTCCGGGTGAGTCGCCAGAGATTAACGAAACCAGTAGCAAACGCTGAAGGATGGTGGTGTCACGGTGGCGGCGAATTTCGCGGGTGATGGAGCTCGACGGCGACAACCCAAACAGAGAAAAAAGGGGAAAGTGCCCGATGCTACATCTATATATAAAAGAAGGCGTCGCGAAGGTCTTAACGACACGTAGAGCGGTTCATGCCACGTCCAAGCAAGAGCTGGCAGCTGCGGACATGACTGGAACCCAGCGGAAGTGGTCAAAAACGCGCAGAAGGTCGCCGGTAGGAAGCAGGAGACGTCACTTTGTGATTGGCACTATTTACAGAATTGCCACTCGTAGAATTTTGTAAAATACTCTAAGATTTTGAATAGAACTTGAAAAACTCCCAATCTATAGAATGCTCAAAATTTCATGCTCTACATTTTTGTCAAAATGAAGAACTTCAAATTCTGCCCAGAAATTAGATTTTAATTCAAATTTTCAAAAGAGAGCAAAAAGAGAATAAACCCCTAGAACAAACATTTTAAAAATCTTTTGATTTTGCTAAATAACTTGAAAATCGCCCAATGTATGGAATTCTCAACTTTTTAAACTAAACCTTCTTTATATACAAATTTTTCCCAGATTATGCATAAATTTTGAAATATGGATTTGTTGATGCAAAAAGGCGTTAGATCTGCAAACACACCGGGCTAATACCCCAGTTCGATATCAAGACGTGCCAGTCGATTTGACCTGTTAATCGACAAGGATGATATATTTGAATAAAACCCGAACGAGACGACAGTGATACGCCCGGACGTCAAAGCTCAGATGATACTCGATAACTGTTGAACAGATCAGACGAGACGACAGCGATACGCCCGGACGTCAAAGCCTGAATCTTGCTCGGTAAAAGCGGAACCTGCAAGGTCGTCGGAGATCAAGTTGATGCAGCCCGTCGATTCTTGAAAGAACTCGTTGAAAAGGAAAAGGTACTGGTGATGAAGTCGTCGAAAAGTAGATTGCTTGAAAAGTAGATAAAAGTAATAGGTTTGTTGTATTTGATTGTCTCCCCCTTTACATTGTCGCTCGGTACATATTTATACCCTGGTACTATGAGTCCTAAACAGACACGACAAAGTATTACCTAAACAAGTCTTATCTCTAAGGAATAAAAAATAACGACTCGTACCAAGGTCGGACTCGAAAGATAAACTAATAAAATAATGGCATAAATATTGCCAGTTTCCTTATCCATTGCTTACGATGAAACCTCTATCGGCACGTTCCTCATCTACAGATTCCATCGGCAAAACCCATCGATAGCGACTCAGATCTGCTCTCCACGTCCTTTAGCACTGCTTTCCATCGGCAACCATGTCTCTCTCTCCATCGGCAATTGCCCTCTGCTTCATCGGCAATGCACGAGATCAACGTGTCCTTTATCGGCAATCATTCATCGGCAGAAGCAATGCTGGAGAATAACCATTCCCTTGCCGATCGGCACAGTTTCCGGCCTATATTGACATGTGTCAAAAAACGGTGTCAACACATGCCCCCCAATTTCGGAGTATAGAATACTTTATGCGCCGAAATTTTCTCCAAGTCATAGTCGCCCAAACCGCTTGAACTTCTCCTCGAGAGTTGCGCACGTGGTAGTGGAGATCCTGTACCAACAGGCCCATATAATGCTTTCTCTGCCGCGGCCCATTTTTCATCTGCGATTCAAACCCTAGCTTTTCTCTCTCCAGCGGCGACATCAACAAGCGATCTTTCGACGAACTCGATCATCAGCACTCTCGACGGTGATCTTTAGCCTCCATTAGCATTCTTTGCCTCCTCCATCTCCGTCGCGGCCATGGCTATCCGCTTCGACGTCCCCAAGGTTAGTCTTTTTCGTTTGCCTGTTCTCTGACATTTCACTTCTCCTTCTCTGCGCAGTTCATGACTGTTCCTTGTTCCCAATCTTTAATCTCAGGAACTTTGCAATAATCTTCTCATTCCCACGCATCAAAATCACTTTATCTGCCTAGGCCCAATGGGAAATCCAGACCCAACCGACATCATAAACGCAAAAACCAATCGAATCCCCTTTAGAACTCAGAATTTTGACTTGGGATTCTGGACCGACACCTTCCGATTCTGGCCAAAAACCACCAAGGGATGAAAAGATTGGTATTTGAGGGTCGCTAGGCCGATGGAGCTGTATTGGGCGGAACGCAAATTAGAGCAATGCATCAGAATATCTATTGCCGATATGGAGAGGAACGAGTCATTATTGATTGCCGCCTCCTATTTCTGGTCGGATACCCTGAATGCATTTATCTTTAGACACGGGCCAGCTTCTCCCACCCTTGTCGATGTGTACATGCTCACTGGCTTGGACATTTCCTCTGCCGATGACAACTCACTGTTCCAGCGAAAACCTGAGCATCGGCTGATTACCAGGAATATTGGCGGCTGGACTGGCTACATCAGCGAGTATAAGAAATCTGGTTCAGTCAGTCACAGGGAGCACTCGGCCTTTTTGAATATATGGCTTGAGAAATTTATTTTCTATGGCAGAACAGTCGGACCGACCAACATGCACCTTCCTGCAGCAGAGCTATTGGCTAGTGGCGTCAGACTCCCACTGGGCCGATACCTCCTTGGCTCAGTTTACCACCTACTTCACCAAGTGTCACAAAGACTGCTGCAAGGCAAATCCATCGGCAATCTGGGGGGTCCCTGGTGGTTCATCAATATGTGGTTGAATGCCCATATGCACAAGTATTTCCATATTGACCTGTTCGCCCAGCAATTCCCCCGAAGTCTTCCTGAAGATTATCAACTCGGGGAAGAAGAATCGGCAACGCGCCCCCCTATCAACTTTGGAGAAGCACTGGCAGTGCTACCAGGGGCAGAGGCGAACAAAATCCAGTTCGGCAATCTTTTCCACAGCTTCTACATCGACATCCCCTCTGAGCTTCGGGCATGGGTCCCGTTTGTTGATGAAGGAGCAAGATTCCCTCTTTCCTTTAATCTTACCGATGAGGCCCTGAACCAGGACGCCGACATCCTTAGGGCAATAATCACTCCTCGTGCTATCCCGGTCAACATTTTTGGAAGCAGGAAGAATATCAATCCCACATACGAGTTCTACTACCCATCGGCAGCAGCAAGACAACTAGCTTTTGGACAATTGCCCATCAACTTATGTTTTGCCGATGTGATTAAACCAAGAGAGACCATTGCGAGTCGTGTGGATTGGCACAAAATTGTTACTCTCCTTCCCGATGCCGATATCTCAAATGCCGATCTTACTGACTGGGTACCGGCTTCTTTTGTCACCGAATCCTTCAAATTATGGTGGCAAGAATGGAAGGAGCAGCTATTTTTTGCCTCTCCTCATTTTTACTGGAACTCTATTGATCCTGATCACGCCATCCCTGCCGATGCAGTAAGTCTGACCCTCTGTATTCCTTTGAACTCCCCCTTAATCCATCGGCAACTAACCCTTTTTTAACAGGTTGATGACCCAGTTCCAACGTTGAGTAAAAGTGGCAAGGTCATACGGCTGCAGCCGATTTCTCCGGTATCCATCATCGGCCACAAGGCTCCCTCGTTAGATGCTCCAGTGGGCTGTGGCCGTACCAAGAGGGGTACCAAATCGGTCATATTTTCGGCACAGTCATCTCAGGTAACCACCTCACTTTCTTTTGCAGATGCCGATTGCTGTGACTTACCGATTTCATATTTCAGGGCGCGAGTTCTACACCTCTAGAGTCTTCATCGGCAACTCGTCCTCCGTCTCCCGTCAACGCATCTTCAGATGTCATCTGTAACACTCTGGTGTTAAGCAAGCATAATCATTTGCATTCTTAAG
>CM041640.1:3679271-3882753 GCA_023333625.1 Bothriochloa decipiens
CGTGGCTGGTGAGTGTGGTTTGTGTGAGGAGTACCCGCCAGCTGGTTTGCAATCGATTATAATCGCCATCGTTCCTGGACAGTGAACACTTGACTTGAGCAGCGGCATCGTAATAAGAACTTGAACAAGAGGTGAGATGGTTGAGCTGTTGAGACTTAAAGATACTCAACCGGAAATGGTTACTTTCTGTTGAATAATTATTACCATGCTTGTTTAGTGCAGGTGCTAATGTAGCATGATAAGAATAATCAGATTAAAATACATTGCTAGAAGGTTCTTATTAATTGTTTCTTAATGCAAGCTTTTCCGCAAATTTTTAAATGAGTCAGCTATCCTACTTATACAGCCTTGCATACTCCTTGGAGTCTTTTATTTTAGTTTATGACGGGTAAGTCTAGCTGAGTACATCCTCGTACTCAGGGTTTTATTTCCCATGTTTTTTGCAGATGGTGAGATGCTTTACGGTTATTGTCAGAACTGTTTCTATCCCGCCTTGGGCGATGACTAGACCTTGGGCATGGTCACTCTTCTCTACTTGATGCTTTTGCTGGATGTGAACCAAGGACCTGGCACTATATTTCAAATGTGTGTGTGTGGTATTTGAACTTAAATCGCTTCCGCTTTTATTTGAATTTGAACTTGGTTTGTAATAACTCTATTTCGTACTCCGATGATGTTTTAAAACTATGTGCGAACTGTGTACTTGTGAATGGAACCGCTAAACTATTACGATCTTGGTCGTGTCGGAAAAGTTTGAAATCCTTCGAGATTTCACGGACTACCGGGTTTATTAGGTCTCAATCATATGATTTGCTGAATTAATGGCGGATTATGTGCTTGTGCTCTAATAAATTGGTCGGTTCTGTTACATCATCCTTGTCGACTCTCCAGAGGTATGTTTTTCCAATTTTAACTCGATTTCAACTATTACAATCAGCACTAATTACTCCATTTACTTGTAGCAACAAGTGGACACATCGGCAGCTGTTTCAGCCGATCCAATGCCGCAGTCCTCTGGTGCCGATGCCCCCCAGTCATCTGGGTTTGAGGAATCACAGCCTAAGCGCAAAGCTTCATCTTACGTAGCCCTTCAATCAAAACGATCAAAAATTGCATCGGCACTATCCACAGTTCCAGCACCATCTCTTCAGTCAGCACTGCCTGATGTGCCAGCACAAGGATCACCAGTAGCACCTCAAGAAACACCTGCCGATATAGCCACAGACTTGCCACCACCCAGCCTTGCCATAACTGATCCATCGGCAAGCATTGCTGAGGACATATTGCAAGCTGCCTCCTCCAGCCAAATGCAAGAAATCGCTTTGAAGCAAGTAAGTTAATTTAATCAAAATTCTACAATATTCACTCTCCTGTAACTGACTAATTCCCTCGCAGGAACAAGACTCTCCAAATAGCCTATTCTCTTTTACCGTCAACATTCCCGAAGATGAAGAAGAAGAAGGTTCTGCGCTTGCCTTAGGAACTATATCAGCTGAGGTCAGAACCAAATTAGAAACATTATTGTCCTTGTTGCATCAAGATACACCTCAGCTGGTCCAAGATTCAGACTCCACAAGAGCAATTTTCAAAGCGATTCGTGGCCAAGTCCCCGACAATATTGAAGAAATCCTTTTTCATGCTGCCCACCTTGAGAGCCGACAACTCTAGTACCAAAAGGCCGCTCGACGAATTGCCGATAGAGCCGCTCAAGCAAAACTTAAAGAAGAAATATTACAATTCAAGCAGGCCGCCGAAGAAAAGCACAGAAGCATGAGCAACTTAGAGGCTTCGGGCGCCGATCTTGAAAAGAAAATTACTGATCTATCGGCAAAGAGAACAGCTTTACTGGCCGAGCTGAAAGAAGTGGAAGCAGCCCTGAACCAAGCCATACAGGAGAAAGACAACTTGTCCAACACTTTAAAAATTCTTCAAAAAGACAGGGACAATCAAGCCTGTATGGCGCTGACGCTGAGGAGAAAACTTAAACCGATAGAGGACACTGCCAATGCGGACGTCAGGGAAGTGGAAGAAGCCGACCAGATTCGCCTGCGTGCGATAACCGCTATTCAATCCTTCCTTAGTTTGTAGACTTCACTCATCGGTTTTGTCAAGTTATCGGCAATCTGAACTTTGTCAATTGACTGTGAATGTAATATAATGCCGATACCTTTATTCCTGTATTTTATGCATCCATCCAAATACTGGGGTAGTATTTCTTTAAATATTTCCCATTTAATGCTCTAGGAAATATAACTCCTTCGAGGTTTCTAAGATGTATGCGTTACCAGGAGCCAACTGATTTATCCGATAAGGACCTTCCCAATTAGGGGACCACTTGCCGAATTTCGAACTCTTAGTCCCGATCGGCAAAACCAATTTCCAGACTAAATCTCCATTTGCAAATTCTTTTACTTTCACCTTTCTATTATACCACCTAGCAACCCTCTTTTTATTTTCTTCGACGCTAATTAAGGCCTTTAGCCGATGACCTGCCAAATCTTCTAATTCATCTCTCATAAGTGTATCATACTCATCGGCTGTCAAGTGATCCTGAGAAAATACACGCCTAGAACCAGTCTTAATTTCCCAAGGTAAAACTGCATCATGCCCATATACCAATTGATATGGTGAGACCTTAGTTGCACCGTGACACGCCATCCGATATGACCATAAAGCTTCATCCAAAAGAGTATGCCATCTCCTAGGATTTTCCTCAATCTTCCGTTTAATAAGCTTGATTATTCCTTTATTAGATGCTTCAGCCTGACCGTTAGCTTGAGCATAATAAGGAGAGGAATTTAGAACTTTAATCCCTATGCCGATGGCAAAATTATCAAACTCTCCTGACGTGAACATAGTTCCTTGATCGGTAGTAATAGTCTGAGGAATACCAAATCGGTAAACAATATGTTCTTTCACAAAATCAATCATATTTGCCGATGACACCTTCTTTAAAGGAATTGCTTCAACCCACTTTGTGAAATAATCAGTAGCAATGAGTATGAATTTATGTCCTTTACTCGACGGCGGGTAGATCTGACCGATGAGATCAATAGCCCATCCTCTAAACGGCCAAGGTTTGATTATAGGATTCATTGCCGATGCAGGTGCTCTTTGAACATTACCGAATTTCTGACATGACTGGCACCCTTTGAAATATTTAAAACAATCCTCAAGAATTGTTGGCCAATAATACCCATTCCTCCTAATCATCCATTTCATTTTAAATGCCGATTGATGTGCCCCACACACTCCTTCATGAATTTCACCCATTAGACTCTTCGATTCCTCTTTACTAAGGCATTTGAGTAAAACCCCATCCAAAGTGCGATAATATAATTCAGTATCAAGGAGCACATACTTGGTAGCTTGAAACCTTATACGTCTCTCCACTTTCTTAGACGGATCTTTTTTAAATAATCGGAAATATCCCTTCTCCAGTCATCGGCATCCATTACCGATGTCAGCACTTCTCGGATCAATTGATATCCCGAAGCATGCTGTGCTAGCCTATTAGCTTCTTCATTGTGCAATCTGGGAATGTGTTCAAGGCGAAAATCCTTAAACTCCTTTAATATTTGCAAGCACTTTTCATGATAAGTAATCAAAACTTCACTTCGGCATTCATATGTTCCGATCAATTGATTAATGACTAGAATGGAATCCCCAAAGACTTCAACTGTATCGGCAAGTATTTCTCTGAGCAATTCTAACCCTTTCAGTAAAGCTTGATATTCAGCCTGATTGTTTGTTGAAGTGCCAGCAATCGGCAATGAAAATTCATATTTCTTCCCTCGAGGCGAGATTAACACAATACCGATTCCTGCTCCTTCACCGCAAGTAGACCCATCAAAGAAAAGTGTCCATGGAGCAATCTCAGCATAATCTACCATACTGCAATGTTGAGTAACAAAATCGGCCATTACCTGTCCTTTAACCGCTTTAGCCGATTCATGACGCAAATCAAATTCTGATAATGCTAAGATCCACCTGCCGATTCTTCCTTTCAAAATTAGCATCGACAACATATGCTTAACCACATCGTCTTTGCATATGACAGTGCATTCAGCCGATAACAAATAATGCCTTAATTTTGTGCAAGAGAAATATAAACACAAACATAATTTCTCAATGGCCGAATACCTGGTCTCAGCGTCTATCAGTCTTCTGCTCAAATAATATATCACACGTTCTTCCCCTTCAAACTCTTGAATTAATACTGATCCGATAACATTATCATCGGCCGACAAGTACAACTTGAAAGGTTTCCCGTGTTGAGGTGGAACCAATACTGGAGGGTTTACCAAATATTTTTTAATTTCTTCTAAGGCCAATTGCTGCTCTGTTCCCCATACAAATTCCTGATCGTCTTTTAATTTTAATAAAGGACTGAAGGCTTCGATTTTTCCCGACAGATTAGATATAAATCTTCGAATAAAATTAATCTTGCCGATCAAGGATTGCAACTCAGTCTTATCGACAGGAGCAACAACCTTATTAATTGCATCAATAGATTTCCTGCTGATTTCAACACCTCTTTGATGTATCATGAAACCTAAGAATTGACCCGCCGACACACCAAATGCACATTTAGTAGGATTCATCTTTAAACCATGCTTTCTGGTGCATTCCAAGATTTTTCGCAGATCAGCAAGATGACTCTTAAAACCTTCAGATTTGACTACCACATCATCTATGTAGATCTCCACCAATGTGCCGATGTATTTATGGAAGATAAAATTCATAGCCCTCTGATAGGTAGCACCGGCATTTTTCAAGCCGAAGGTCATGACAATCCATTTGAATAAACCCACATGACCTGGACACCTAAAAGCAGTCTTGGAAATATCCTCTTCAGCCATGAAAATTTGGTTATAACCGGCATTACCATCCATGAAGCTAATGATCGGATGTCCAGCTGCAGCATCAATCAATAAATCGGCAACGGGCATTGGATAGCCATCCATCGGCGTAGCTTTATTAAGATTCCTGAAATTAATACACACACGAAGTTTTCCATTTTTCTTATAAACAGGAACCACATTAGAAATCCATTCGGCATATCGACATTGCCGAATAAAGCCAGCTTCCATTAACCTTGTGATTTCGGCCTTAATATCAGGTAACACCTTAGGATTACATCAGCGTGCAGGCTGCTGATGAGGCCGAAATCCTGGCTTAATAGGCAACCGATGTTCAACTATTGACCGATCTAGTCCAGGCATCTCTGTATAATCCCAAGCAAAACAGTCTTTATATTCCCTCAAAATATCAATCATCTGCTGTTTACATTGAGAATCTAACTTGGCACTAATAAAAGTTGGCCTCGGCCTGTCACCGTTACCAATATCTATTTCCACTAAATCATCAGCCGATGTGAACCCATGACCAAGTTTCCCACCATCGGCAAACTGATCCATTAAAATTCTTCTTTAGAACCGACTACTTGGATCGGGGTGAGTTCATAATCGGCAACCCTGAGAAATTCCGTGTCCCATGCTTCTCCCGATATGCACTTTGTCCGTTCATAGGTCTCAGAATCAGCCGATGCGATTATATAAGAAGAATCACTAGGGATAACCTCAACTTTGTCTCCAACCCATTGTACAAGGCACTGATGCATCGTAGAAGGAACACAACAGTTGGCATGGATCCAATCCCTTCCTAGGAGTAAATTATAGTTACCTTTGCCGTTAACAATGAAGAAGGTGGTTGGCAAAGTCTTGCTGCCGATAGTCAATTCAACACATAATGCCCCTTTAGCCGGAGACACATTATCTTCAAAATCTTTAAGCATCATATCCGTCTTGGTTAAATCTTGGTCTCCTTTTCCAAGTCTTCGGAACATAACATACGGCATAATATTAATTGCCGCTCCCCCATCTATGAGTATTTTTGACACTGGCTGTCCATCAACCCTGCCTTTAACAAACAAAGCTTTGAGGTGTTGCCTTTCATCATCGGCAGGCTTTTCAAACACAACCATCATTGGATCCAGAGTTAGTTGAGCTGCTTCATCGGCAAACACTGCTTGTTCCTTGTCATCTGGCGCCAAGAATTCCATCGGCAACATGAAGACCATGTTAACATCTGCTGATGGACCTCCACCATCGCGTTTTGGTTGCCATATTTGAGTTACTTTTGGGATGATTTCTTTTGGGCACTGTAAATCCTCTTGACGCATACGTTGTTCCCTTCTTTTTTGAGTTTTCGTCAATCCTTCAGGGCACCAATGGGGAAGCTTTGTTTTCCAAACAGGCTGATAATGCTTTGTGTTCTGCTCATGGAGGCCTATGTTTGGATCCCTGCAGAATATCCCTTCATTAGGAACCCTTTCGTTAGCCATCTCTTCAAGCTTTGCATGACCCTTTGGAAAACAATCAATATACCCGCCAAGCCTGTTATGCACACTAACTCTGCCCCCCAGCCGATCAAATGCTGATACCTTTTCTTTGATCGGCTTATTGATGCATAGCCCTTGATTACTAGAGTGATGTTGTCTCTCTACCCGATCATTTAAATAGTAACCATTACATTCAGGGCAGGTATCGGCAGTGGGCAATTTAATGCCTTCTTCCCAGCAATGAATGAAAAACGGGCAATTCCAGTGATCTTCATGTCGACGTAACTCTTCCTGTTGCTGCCGATACCGATCCTCACATTGTTGCCGATACCGATCCTCACATTGTTGCCGATACCGAACACCATATGGAGCAGGCCTCAGAGGTCTTCTGGAGCTACTACCTTCATTAACAATTCTTTTCCCTCTGGCGCCATCGGCAGGTTCCTTTCCCTTTACGTCCTCAACAGTTATTTGATTCTTAGGGTCTACCGATGCATTTCTTCTAGCAGCCTCCGATGTTAACACTTTGGTTTTGCCTTTAGCCTCCACCATATTTACAGGGAACGGATGTTGATCAATTTTCATCGGCTTCTGAGCTCTTGAATTATCAAATTTGATTTTCCCGGATTCGATAGCCGACTGCAACTGTTGCCTAAACACCTTGCAATCATTGGTGCTGTGCGAGGTAGCATTGTGCCATTTGCAGTACCTAATCTTTTTCAACTCTTCTGCCGATGGAATCACATGATGAGGAGACAGCTTAATTTGACCCTCTTGGAGCAAAAGATCAAATATCCTATCGGCCTTGGTGATATCAAATAGAAACTTTTCTGGCTCTTTCTGACCGAAAGGACATGATATCGGCTTCTTATTCTTTACCCACTCAGCCAAACCGATAATTGGTTCATCATCAGAGTCTGAATCTTTCTGCTTCTTCTACAAAGGACACCTTTTTATTCCAATTCTTCCTGGGTTCAAAAACCCTAGTGTCCTGATCAGAAATCCTTTGCACAATATGACTCAAACTTTCAAACTCTTGTGACCCATATTTTTCTCTGATGTGTGGCAGTAACCCTTGAAGAGCTAAATCGGCTAACTGCCGATCATCAAGTACTAAGTTGTAGCATTTATTCTTTACATCTCTTAGCCTGTGTACGAAACTTTCCACTGACTCATCACTGCGTTGTCTCAATTTTGTCAAATCAGTCAGCTTCTTTTCATGTACCCCAACAAAGAAGTACTTGTGAAATTGCTTCTCTAGGTCGGCCCATGTAATAACAGAGTTAGGTGGTAACGAAATATACCGCGCAAAAGCCGATCCAGACAATGATGAGGAAAATAATCGAACCCTCAATTCATCCCTGTTAGCTGCTTCCCCGCACTGGATGATGAATCGGTTGATGTGCTCCATTGTTGACGTATCATCTTGCCCAAAAAACTTAGTGAAGTCTGGCACCTTGTACCGATTCGGGAAAGGAATCGAGTCATAAGATGAAGGGTACGGAGTCCGATAAGAGTAAGTATTGACCTTGGGCTGAATCCCAAATTGCTCTTTCATCACTTCTGCAATCCTATCGGTCAAGAGTGCATCCTGATCTTGCCGATGCACTGGCTGGATCTCTACTGGAGGCGTTGGCTGATATGCTTCTACATACCCCTGTGGCACTTGGCTTGGATAAATCGGCATATTCACGGCACCAACCTGCGGAGTAAAGTTCATTGTCCGTTTTGCCGATGCTTGCTCCTGGACAGTTGTCTGTGGACTATACCGTTGAGTCCCTATTGCTTGGTGGCTTGGATGAATAGCAGGTTGCTGAGTTGGCGCTTGCCCCGACCAATTGAGACTGTAACTCATCGGCATCTGGCTTGCCGATGACTGATAGCTTGTAGACAATTGATGCTCTTGTATAGACGGAGGATAGCCAGCATAATTGCCCTGAATTGCAGGTAACCCAGACTGAGATATGAATGGTCTGCAGTGGACAATTGATGCTCTGCAGTGGAAGCTCTCTGTTGAACTGGTGGATGATTAGTCAATGGATTCGCATAAAATATCTGTTGCGGAGGTGCGTAGAATCCCATTGACAATGGCTGTATAGCAGGAGGTACAGTAGAATAATGCGGCGCTTGAGTCACCGACCGAATTAGAGTAACCGATGTCATTGGACCCTTCCCTGCTACATCATGCACTTGAGGCAGTCCAGAATTGGCAGTAGATGGACCTGGAGGCATACCGTATCCCCACCAATTGGCAGCAGTTTGACTATGTTGACCTGAAGGACCTGACATTGCCGATGCCGATAGATCTGTGCTCAACTGAGTACTAGGCCTCTCCTGAGACGTTAGATCTGATCCTATCGGCGTGGCGCCAGCGATGGATAGTCCTGATATAGCTGAAAGAGTAGGCGCTTCCATACTCTCAACGGCTGGAGTTGCCGATGGAGCACTGGTAGATGCCGATCCGGGCTGATGATATGCCAGCCTGACATACCCTGGTGCTTATCCGTCCCTTAACGTTTGTACAACAGCATTGTAGACAGTATTGGACAGCACGGTGGAGTGGTTGATCAAAGCTTGATTTAATGCAGAATTAACCATCTCCTGTAATTTACCAGGGTTGGAGTCAAAGGTTACCTGCCGAGGTAGCGGCAGATCTTGCTTCTGGATAACTTCTCCTCCCCTATTCATGCTGAAAGACTTCAAGCAGAGCTGCCTGTAATCCTCCATAGCTTTCTCCATGGCTTGCCTCTGATCCTCCTTGAGATCTGACTCTGATATCTCGATGATGTTCTCTGGAGTGATATCGGTAGTATTCCTCATGATAAATCTGTTGACTTGGTCCCACCAGGCGTGCCAAAAGATGTGTTGATGCAAAAAGGCGTTAGATCTGCAAACACACCGGGCTAATACCCCAGTTCGATATCAAGGCGTGCCAGTCGATTTGACCTGTTAATCGACAAGGATGATAGATTTGAATAAAACCCGAACGAGACGACAGCGATACGCCCGGACGTCAAAGCTCAGATGATACTCGATAACTGTTGAACAGATCAGACGAGACGACAGCGATACGCCCGGACGTCAAAGCCTGAATCTTGCTCGGTAAAAGTGAAACCTGCAAGGTCGCCGGAGATCAAGTTGATGCAGCCCGTCGATTCTTGAAAGAACTCGTTGAAAAGGAAAAGGTACTGGTGACGAAGTCGTCGAAAAGTAGATTGCTTGAAAAGTAGATAAAAGTAATAGGTTTGTTGTATTTGATTGTCTCCCTCTTTACATTGTCTCTCGGTACATATTTATACCCTGGTACTATGAGTCCTAAACAGACACGACAAAGTATTACCTAAACAAGTCTTATCTCTAAGGAATAAAAAATAACGACTCATACCAAGGTCGGACTCGAAAGATAAACTAATAAAATAATGGTATAAATATTGCCAATTTCCTTATCCATTGCTTACGATGAAACCTCTATCGGCACATTCCTCATCTACAGATTCCATCGGCAAAACCCATCGATAGCGACTCAGATCTGCTCTCCACGTCCTTTAGCACCGCTTTCCATCGGCAACCATGTCTCTCTCTCCATCGGCAATTGCCCTCTGCTTCATCGGCAATGCACGAGATCAACGTGTCCTTTATCGGCAATCATTCATCGGCAGAAGCAATGCTGGAGAATAACCATTCCCTTGCCGATCGGCACAGTTTCCGGCCTATATTGACACGTGTCAAAAACGGTGTCAACAGGATTTAAAATAAAAAGGGGACAAATGTTAAAAAACTATATTTTTAAATTTATTTTAAATTCTTTGTGGAAACTTGAAAAACTTTGAATACGAAAATTGTAGCTCCTATCAAGATCTACAAACCATATTTTGAGAGTATCTCAAAATTCCTTATAGATTTTAAAATATAGAAAAAGGGATAAAACAAGATTTTGAAAATAGTTTTTTTTAATTAGCAATCAACTCATCATTTCATATATAAAATAAAGCACCACATAAAAGACATAATTAAAACATGAATGCATTTATGCCATGATGTTCAATAATTATGCTTGATAATGCACTTGATTATAATTTTAATTACTTATGAACATCTAGGATGTTACAATCAACTATCACAAAACCACTTTCCTCCCCGTTGTTGTTCCTGACGAAACTGCCATCACTCTTGCCACTGCTTTCGGCACTACCGTCTCTTCCTTCCCCCAAACCTATCTTGGACTCCCTCTTTCTCCCCTCAAGATCTCTCTTGCTGATTGCCTCCCCCTAATTTCTTCCTGTGATAAGTATCTTTCAAGTTGGCGTGCTTCCCTCCTCAATAGGGCAGGGCACCTTACTCTCTCCACCGCTGTCCTTAGCTCCATTCCACTGCATTGCATGTCTGCTATGTGCATTCCAAAAACTATCATCCAAGCTATTGATCGCCGTCGGCGCACTTTCTTCTGGACGGGTGATGATGTTTGCCATGGCTCTAAATGCCTAGTTGCGTGGGATAATGTTCGTGCAAGCAAAGATAATGGTGGGCTAGGAGTGAAAGACCTGGAGCTTCAAAACCGCTGCTTGCTCATGAAATTCATTGACAAACTCTTCTCCAACGAGTCTGCTACCCGGAAGGAATGGCTGCTCCGAGATGCTGCTTCTTTTGACACCCCTACTGCAGGGACTCATAGTTATCTTTGGAAAATTATTAATGATGAACTCAATACTTATCAGGTCCATTACCTATGTCACTGTCTACAATGGCTCTTCCACGTCGTTCTGGTTTGATCAGTGGCTCCCTGATGGTCCCTTGTGTTCCACCCATTCTGCCCTTTTCTCCCACCACTAGGCCTAATATTTCTGTGCAATCGGTTTTCCAAAATGGGTTTGATTTGCAACTAAGACCAAGGCTCACTAACGCTGCTAGTGCACAGCTAGACAACCTTCTTTCTTGTGTGCAGGAATTCAACCTCAGAGAAGGTCCAGATAGAAGGCTGCTTAAATTAACCAACAAACCATACACTGCCCGCAGCGCGTACGCTGCCCTCGACAACACGCACGACACTCTGGATGTACATGGGCGGCGCATTTGGGGCACCCGTGTCCCCAACAAAGTTAACGTGTTTGCCTGGCCGTACTTCAAAGATAGATTGAGCACAAGGATCAATCTCCACGCAAAGCATGTCGTCAATGATGACCAATGCCAACGGTGTGCTGCATCAGTAGAAGATCGACATCATGTCTTCTTTGGCTGTTCAACTAGTTCAGAAGTCTGGAAGAAAATTGGACTGAGCTATATTGCAACCATGACAGATGTGGAGGTCTGGAATGCCAATGTCCCCGCCGGCCTTGATGCTGCCTTTTGGCCTTTCATCTTGCTGACCGTTCTCTGGAGATTATGGGATGACAGAAATGGCGAAATATTCTGAAATGAAACCTCCAGAAGTAGACTTGTAATTTCTCGTGTTTGTGATGATTTGGTTATCTGGCGCAAGCGCCTTAAGCACGATCATGTAAACAGCCTGGACGGCTGGCGTACCTATCTGGTGTCTTGTATTGCTACTGTACACTCCAATTAATAACTGGGGTGTTTTACTTTGAATGAATTTGGTGGGGAAGCTCTCCCCCACGTTTTGGTTCAAAAAAAAAACTATATATGAAGTTGATTTAGAACCAAGAGAGACTAAAAAGAACGACAGGAGTACTGCCAAATGGATGTGGCAAATTTATGTCATATAATGATCATCTTTGGCAACAAGGTGGGCGATGCTCTCTTTCTGTGTCTCGGATGTGTAGGGAGGTTTCCTTGGCGTTGGATCAAGCGACGTTTCTAAGGTTCGGGACTAGTCGTCATGGGGATTGCATTGGAAGGTCGTGCTCCGACGGTAGTAAATTGGTGTGTTGAGTTTTGATATATTACAACGAGGCAATCGTCAGTGGAACGGTGGTGGAAAATGTCGTTAGCTAGGGACTCCGGATTTACTCTAGCTTATCTTTCTTATTATTGAGAGGCTCGAATATAGCATGCAATTGTTCTCTTGGTTTAATAGAATCACTTCCCTTCACCAAAAAAACAAAGTGATTGTTGCTAATGATTTGCTGAACTGTTGCTACTTCAAAGAACCTAAAATCAATGATTAACTGTGACGTTTGTTTTCCGATTCAACGAATCCTGGCTAGCATTAATTGGGCAGCGAAGCAGTCATCGATCAATCATCATCAATCGTACACAAGAGAGGCACATGTGGTCTATACGTACTGACCATTGGTTCACACAAAAAATGTTGTGGCGGCTGTGACGATCCATGGTTGCAATGCAAGCTAGTGGAGCACTTTCCTCGTCGCCCGTCACTGATGCCACTAATGCTAGATTGCTAGTTATACATGCATGCCGCTCGGTTTGTATGCCTTTTTTCTTTTTTTGAGGGAACGTGAGCTTTTTTTTAATCTACTAATACTAGTGCTTGGGCCTTAGGCCATGACGTTGCACGACGACTTCGGTAAGCAAAACTGATGTGTTGATGCGCCGACAGTCCCAAAGACGGCACCAGGCCACTTGCACAGAAAATCAGTATGTCGTCTTCGCAAATCGAACAAGTATACACTAAATAAGCTCCGGCCCTACCATCCTAGGCCCGTTAGGAATTTTTTTTATTTTTAATTTTTTTAAATTTTTTTTTATAATTTTAACTTTTTGTTTCGAAATATGACAGAACTAGCCGCTCACAGTGGACGTTTTTTAATTTTTTGTTTCGAAATATGAGACCAGATGGACGAGCAGCAGAGCCCAGAGACCAGAGAGTGAGCGAGCGTCTGTGTGTGTGGGAGAGGATTCAGGAGGTGCGGTAGCCTGTCACTTCTATAACGGGGCAGCGATCGATGAGGGCCCGGCTAGTTCTGTCATATTTCGAAACAAAAAATTAAAATTGTAAAAAAAATTTAAAAAAATTAAAAATAAAAAAAATTCGGCCGGTTAGATTCCACATCAGTTCGCACGGATCGGCCTTTTTTCTGAACTAAGCCCGTCTGTTCACGGCCCGCTCCGCTGCTTCTTCCCTCAGACCCCACCTCGCTCCTATCAAAAAAGAAAAAAAAAGGCCCATCCTTGACTGCCAGCCTAAAATATGTCCTCTTGGCAATTCTCCAGAGCCTCATGAAGGAAAAAGAAAAGAAAAGAAAAAACAAGAGGAGAAATCTCTCCGTTTCAGTTCTAATGATTGATAGAACCGGCACAATCACAGGATTAATTTAAAGTATTACAAGAGGATACACCACACCATTTGAATTTTGGGCACCTCCTTACGTGTTCAAATAAAAAATGACATGTGCTCATAGTATTATCCGAACATTTGAATTTTGGGCTGTTCAAATAAAAAACGACATGTGCTCATAGTGTATCTGAAATACACTAATACTATATGATTAAGAATTATATGTGTTACGTCATTCAGATATTCAACGCACATACATCTTATATGAGCGCCACCTCTAATTAATCCTCAGCTTAATTAGCCAGCTGGACTCCTGGAGACCTCAAACCATAACTGTCAGACAGCTCGTCAGCTCACAGCTGCTGCTGCAGAACAGAGTTGCAGCGGCACTCTGAAAAGCACTGAGATCGAGATGGTGGCGGCCTGGCGGGATCGATGACGATGAAGCACCTCGTGGAGGTGGAACCGGCGAAGGAGGCGACGGGCGGGGCGCCGTCGGACCGAAGCGCGGCCGGCGGCGACAACGGCGCGTCGCCGCCCGCCGTGCCGGGGCACGACAGCTGCTCGGACATATTCCGGTACGTCGTCGTCCGTTTTCAGCCGCCGCGCGCATGCGTGCCGCGATCCTGCCCAGACGTCCGCGGCCCGTCACACGGGGCATTTGCGAATGCCTGGCTCTCTAGTCTGTGGACTGCGCTCACCCGCCGCCTTCCTCCCGGAGAGCGTGCTCTCTCTCTCTCCGCTGATGGGTAAAAGCATTCTTTTGTACAAAGTGGGGTCCACATGTGACACGTGAAGCTAGAAAAAACTACTATTATTTTTAGCTCTCGCTTATTTCAGAGAAAGAAAAATAAATTCACAGACGAAGCTATTTTAAAAAAATTTTGTTTGGCAAAAAAAATAATTTACAATAGCTTCATGAAGCTGTTAGAAGCAAGCCCTCCGTGATCCCTCCTGAAATTGGCATACGTACTGGAGTTCCATGAATGAGCCCGTGTTTATGTTTTTTTCTTCTTTTAAACTCCGTGTCAGTGTTTATTTTTGAAATAAACACACGGTGATCCTGCACATACGCGTACGCCGGCTATGAAAAACTGCTGTTGTGCTTTGATGGGCCGAGATACCAAAATGGTACGGTGAATTGGGCAGAAGGCCTTAGAAAAAACTGCGTTTAAATTTTAGAATTTTTTTTTGAATTTGTCTGAAAGGCCTTTGCGTAAAATTTTGTTAGCTAGAAGGCCTTCCGTCACTTTTGGGCGTTGACGGTGTTAATTAGGGGGTAAAAAGACTATTTTGCCCCTAGGTCAAAAAATAAAAAAATACGATTTCTAATGTTTATAGTATTTCGAGTATATGTATATATTTAAATTATTCAATATATAATAACATATATATATATTCAGCATATCCACATAAATATATCTCACATTACAGCATATATGCATGCAATTCTCCCTGTTCGCACACACACATATTTGTATGTATGTATATATATATACACACATACGTATAATCCACTCAAATAACACATATATCCAATCTCACATAAATAAGGTCACACAAATGCATAATTCACATCTCAATCACCATAGTTCAGTTTACATGAAAGTGGCACATACATAGAGCGAATACATATTGATCTGACATAAAAGTGGTCACATTGGTCTCACATACATGGAGAGAATACATCATAAATCACAAACTGAGCCTTCTTTTACTTCTCGTGCTCATGGCAGGGCTGCTAGGAAGTGTCAGCTTGCTTCTTATTTGCATTGAGGGGTTGTCAAGTGACACATCCTTGTTCCCATTCTGTACGGCTTTTTTCTTTGGAAGGCCTAGCTTCTTGTTGATGGCTGTCCGCTTCTTTTTAACCTATGCAAGTTGATTTTCAACAAGAGCAATAGAAAGTGCTTCGGGCTGATTTGACCCACTTCTTGACCTACAATATACATTGACAATGATTTATAAAAGAAGGAAAACAATTGAATGATTGTAACTTAAGTTTAGAATTAGTAAACATACAATTTAGAACGCCCTGAGTTGGAGTTAGTTTGGTTTCCCTTTTCTTACTTGAAACCTCCAGATTGTGGCTGTCACAATAGGCAAATGGTTTTAGGGTTGAAAACATGATGTGATGGTACATAAATTGCTGCAATATATGGAATATCTTTTAGATGCTTCAGGTGTAGATTTCTCACTTCTCTTCTTTTTGTTATTAGATGTTGTTATCATATTTTCACTATGATCACAAAGATGGTATTTAGAATCAATCATTGGTGCATAAAACCATAAGATAAAGGCAAGAAGCCAAACCTAATGGGAAATGTCATGGTCACCGATGGTGCAACATCCTCCAAAGGCATGATGGAAGTATGGGCACTTTTGGTGTTCCTTGCCTTCTTCTTTTGTGCTCCCCTGAAATGAGAACAGAATGAATACAAAGCACATACTTATTAAGGAAAAACAAAAATATTACATAAATTGACACATTCTTACTCGAGGGCTTTCATAGCTTCAATATCTTCTGGTATACCCCTCTTGTAACTCTGCCAATGATGTCCATAGTCAAAGCAAATGGGGCATTGGTGCTGCCCTTTTCTCTTTTTCTTATCCCCATTACCCTTGTGCCTTTCAGTCTTAGGCCTACCAGCTACCTTTGTCAATAAAGGTGGGTGCATGAAAAATCCATGGTTAGATTTAGGCCATTGAGACTTGTCTAGCACAGCTGGAATAAGCTCGCTATATGCAACTCTAAATCTCTTAATTGAGTATTACAAGTCGACATAGCTCTCTATTGATGCATCTTGGGAGGTGATGAATGCTAGTGCATGATTGCAAGGAATCCAGAAACATCCCATGCTCGACAAGTACAAGTCCTCTTCTTTAGGTCCACAAGAAATCAAAATCCACTTCCTCCCATGATAGTAACTTTAGTTAAATCATCTGAGCATTCTAGCACTTCCAAGTTTCCTTCTTTACTCAGCTCATTCAAACCTTTTATTATGTGTGGAAGAATCAAGCCTTGGAGTTTTCTACCTATTTTTCCTTCTATTGTTCCACTTGGACATGAGCATTTGTCTGAGCTTGTCCATGAAATCATCTAAGTTCATGGACTTGTGAGGCTTTATCTAGTTGTTAAAGCTTTCTACAAGGTTGTTGGTTACATAGTCTACCTTGCAAACAATTTCAAAATGACTCCTTGACCATAATTTTTGTGTGTTCTAAGTAGCCATTCTATTGCAGCTTGCTTTGCATTGTACATAGCAGTCATATGTTTTGTGTAACCATACATGCTCCATGAGTAAGCTACTTCCCAAAGGTGGTCATCAAAAACCTTACCATGATACATTTTCTTGACGTTGGTCACCAAGTGGTGCATGCATTCTCTATGTTCAACAGATGGAAATACCTCACCCACCCCTGCCATCACAGACTGTCCAGCATCAGTCATATGGTAAGCCCGGTGGTGATCCTATGGCCTCTTTAAGGTGACTCATGAACCAAACCCAGTTCTCAGTAGTTTCTGAATCAAAAATTCCAAAGCAAACTTGATACATCCACTTATGAATGGACTCACGAATGTCCTTGTTTTTTCTCACCTACACATTTAGTGAACAATATGAGACAAACATTTAGTAAGCAATATGCGACAAACATTTAGTTATGCAAACACTTACCATTATAGTGCTGCCATCCTTAGTCACAGAAGCAAATATCTGCCATGTACACTTCTCTTTGTCCCTCATTGAACAATATGCCATGTACCTCTTTGGTCCACTCTTTTCCCTATTGAATTCAAAATGGTGTTTGATTGCATGCTGACAAAGTGCCACTTTGAAAGTATACATGTTTGCATAAGTGGAGCCTTCTTTCATTGGTGGATCATTAGGATCATGCTCTGCACTTGGAGTGTAGCTTTGATCATTGCATTCCTCCTCATCCTCTGACTCACCTCCTCCACTTTCATTCTCATCATCATGAACAACATAGGATGGGTCTTTTTCAACTCTCCTCTGAACCACATGTAGAGCTTTGGATTGAACAATGTCAATGTACAAGGCTTCATCATTAACACCTACATGTTCATTATGTAGTTCAGGGTTCCTAAGGTACTCATCCTCTTCCTCAGCATCGCCATCCTCTTCCTCAGCGTTGCCATCCTCTCTAGCTGGTTCCTCATCATCACCAAAATCCCACTCTGTGACAGGCTCATATGGATCAGAAGGCCCTCGGTACACAACAAACATGGTGACAACCTTTCTCTTCCAATTCCTCTCAAACATAGCCATCAAATCTTGGTTAGTTTTTACTTCAGGAAAAGGTTTTAATTCTTCATCATAATACTGAAAATGAGCTAGCTCCAAGATTTTAATTCTTCATCATAATACTGAAAATGAGCTAGCTCCAAATAATCAGGTGGGTACTTGTCTACCACTGAACTATGCAAGTCCCTAAAATTTGTTTTGTTCGAATCAACAACCATGTCAAAGGCATAACAGGAGAACTCTTGCCTACACTTCTTACAGTTGCCCAGCAATTTAATTTTCAGATTGAAACTAGTATTCGGATCCATGCTGTTATTCAAAACCAAACTAGGGTTTAGAATAGGGATACATCTGTAACCACTTCTATGAACACAAAAATGAATGAACTCACTCTTCTAGCTGGCCATCTTTTAGCCGCCTAGACCTTGCATCATCTCGGGGAGGGGGGGTGGCCGCGCCGCCCTGGCCCCTTCCCGGCCGGGGGGCCTTGTCGTAGCTGTGTCGTCCGGGAGGGCCTCGACGCCCTGGCAACCCAGCCCAGTCGCGACGCCCTGGCCGCCCAGCCCTGGCCGCGCTCGGGCCATGAGCGTGGCCGCAGCGCTGTCGGGCTGGCGCCGGGGCATGGCCGCGCGTGAAGGAGAGCCAGTTGGGGGAAGAGGCGGATCTGACGGACTTCGCCGGATCCGGTCTTAGGGGAGCCGGGGGAGGGGGGCTAGCCGACGTGGGCGGAGGCGGCGGTGCCAGCCGCCATGGCCGCGTCAGGGTCGAGCGCGCGTCGCTCTGGGTCGGGTTGGGGGTGTCGGGGTACACTAAGTGGAGTATAGAAACGTGGGGGTAAACTCGTTATTTCGCGTTCGCTACAGTAATTCAACTAACGGATTCCACTAACAGACCTAACAGAAGGCCCAATACCTAACAAAATTTTACACGAAGGCCTTCTAGGCAAATTCGAAAAAAAAAGGCCCAAAACCTAAACACAGTTTTTCTTTAGGCCTTCTACCTAATTCTCCCAAAATGGTACCGGAGTGCCCGACCAGCACGAAACTTGGACCGAAATTCAGTATAAGCAGAGCACGGGCCCAACTGACGTAGGCCCATTAGATTACCGAGCAATTCGGACCAATCCGGCAATTTTGCATGTAGCTATCCAGCCCGTGTTCACGGAAGCACGTAGCTATCCAGCCCGCTCCGCTGCTTCTTCCCTCTGAGCCCATCTCGCAACCTGTATGTAACCAAAAAAATGGGCCCATCTTTGACTGCCATCCCAAAATTTGTCCTCTTGGCAACGCGCCAACTCCCCAGAGCCCCAGGGGAGGAAAAGAAAAGATATAAGAAAAATGAATTTCTCCGTGATAACAGGAGCAACAAGAAAGCTGAAAGCTACTCGAATCTGTCTGCTTTTGGGACCCCAAGCTGCAAGCAGGGTTCGGCTTGGCTCTTTATTCCACATTCCACAAGCCTTCGCTCTCGTCAGAACCACTCACGCATCATTTTTCACCCTGAAAATTGGAACACGATGGACGTCAGTGCATGGAGGATTTCAGCATCCAGCATCGTTTCGTTCCCCTGCGACTGCGAGTAGGAGTAGTCCCACTCGCTCTCATTCTCGCGACGAAACAGACCGGAGGATCTTGGCATGCAAATGCAAGTTGCCGCCGGCAGATCCTGCCTGCACGGCTGCATATATATATTCTTAACAAATAATTCACGCAGCTTTGCTTTGCTGGAGCCAGTAGCAGCAGCTGGAGATGGACATGGATCGATCAGCCTCGGCTTTTGGTTGGGTGGTGCGAGAGCGAGACGAGATGCCAAAAGCCCGAAATGCGTCGCCAACCTCCACCTCGACGGACGGATAGATAGGTAGGAATGGATTAGACAGAAATCTTATTCAGCGCACGGCCGCACGGGCTCAGCTCCGCATGTCTCCTCTTTTAAGCTCCTCCAGTCGCTTCTGGGCCCCCGAATAATGCAGCAGAGTATATATGTACATGGCGATCGGAGACCGTTCGGTTCGACAAGTCGGCACGGCACGCACTGTGACACGATCTCTGATCCCGTCTTTTTTCTTGGGGAAAATAAAGACCAGATTCACGAGCTCAGATGAGTGAAATCTCTTTAGAGCTGGCTGCCTGGCTGGTTCCAAAGCCTGCCGCAAATGAAGCGTACCACATGGCCAATTTTATATGCTCCAGCTAAATAAGAATAGAAGGGGCCTGTGCAGCGATTATTGACGGTAAGGCCGCGAGGGTTTCACTCAGTTGGGAACTTCTGCTTTACCCATTCAGAGCAGCGACTTGGAGCATGTTCCTTGGACACTTGTCCGTTGTAGCTAAGCTCGAGGATCACTGGATCAGATAGTAGCTCTGTAGATAGCGTTGAATATATGCTACAGCCAATGACCGATGAATACGTGGTAGTAATAACTAACCACAGTGGACTTGTAGGAAAGTGAGCCCGCCGTATGCGTATAGTATGCGATACCCTATCCTATTTCAGCTCCTACCCCGGAAAATGACTCAAGTGTGAAGCTGATCCAACAGCGAGATGCCTCCTGTGCTGCGCTGCTCTGCACACTACACCACGCCCACGCCGCGGTCTTGCCCCACAACCAGATCCTTAATTCCGCGTGAAAGCGTGTGCAGGACGGCGGCGGCACCGGGAAAAGTGATGCCTACGTACCTGCCTTCCTACACCAGCTCGGTAATCCATCCGAGCTCCAAAGGCAAACGGTGACGATCGGCAGGCAGGCGAGCATGGCCCTATACTATAGATCCAACGCCGAGCACTTTGGATGGACGAGCTTGGCCGCCCCGCCCGCCCGTCCGTAGGGGCGGCTAGGGGGAGAGGAATAGGAATAATCCGCTTTTCCGCGCTACGGGTGCAGTGCAGCCAGAGCCCTGCCCGGGGACGACGATGCCCGCCAGCGCCAAGCGGACGGGACAGCCAGCGGCGACGCGCACTAGCACCGGTGGCGGTGGGTGCGCAGAGCGCGGGCGGGCGGGCACGGAGGGACGATGGCGAGGCGCCCGCCGGACTCGTGTTGCCGTCACGTTCGTTCGCCCAGCCCAGCCGGACCGGATCCGACGGCGCGTGCCACTCAGCCGGCGGCCGGGCGCCGGCGTGCCCGGCCCACGCCCTCTCCGCGCTTTTTTACGTGCTTTATTTACGTGGCGGTGTCTCTGTGTGCCTTTTCGCCATCTCCCGGTATAATGGAGCTGTGGTTCAACTTGTTTTGGCAGCGAAAACACGATAAGGGAGGATCGTACGAGGCGATAGGGCAAATCGTACGAGAAAGATTCCAGTGGATTTCCCACTTCGGGAGGATGATTGGGAGCTTGCATTGGTTCGATTCGCTTGGAATTAATTGTGCAGTCCTCGTCCGGCGTACAGAATCTCCGAATAATACAGGCAACCACTTTTGCTTTACGACAATATACAAAGCCTTTAATTATATTCCTCTCCACTAGTAGTCCCTATGCATTGCAACAGGAGTACAGGACACAAAAGGCGTTCACAGTTCAGTGCCTAACGCACTAGTACATGATCGACAAAACACCCACACCCTCCTCTGATGACGACCTTACACACACGCGCTTCCAGAAATAATATCAGGCTTTTAAACTCCCCACCAAGAACAACCTCATCACGCAAACCCACATGGCGACATCCTCGCTTCTACTAATGTGTAAATCTTCCAACATTGGTCGGTTAGGAGTCTAAGCGTCATGCCTAATCAATGTGTTCATAGTATAGAAATGTAATCAAACTGATGTAAATATGGTTGGCTACCTATTCTCTGTTGCTCTCTCCGTCTTAAATTGTAAGTCATTCTAAGAATTCTGAAAAGTCAAACCATCTTAAGTTTGACCAAAATTATAGAGAGAATTACAAAGATTTATGATATCAACTAAGTATACTATAAAAATATAGTTAGCAAAGAATCTAATAATACTTAGTTAGCATCATAAATATTATTATCTTATCATATAAATTATGATCAAACTTAAGATGTTTTAACTCTCCAAGATTGTTAGAATAATACCTTACAATTTAAGATGGAGGGAGTATACGACATGATACATGGTAGTGTGCTCGTGCTAAAGTTAATACGTTATGGGGAAGGCTCTTATGGATTACGGCTCTAACATGGCAGACTACCAATTTAAATACTCCCACCATCCACATAAGAATACAGCTCAAGGGTGTAACATTTGTCCTAAATCGGACACGACTTTAGGTCCCACATATGTAGTCGCAAGTGTAGGGGAGCAGCTATGTTGATGGACGCAAGTGTGAAAGTTTAATACTTTCACCGTTTTTTTACTTGGTCGCCTCCGCCTACTCCATGATGAAATCAGGCGACGAAATGAAATCCAACACAATGGGGCCTTTTGCATATTCTTTATAGGTCCGTGCTAGTTAGGATCAAGCAGCAAGCCACCATGGCGGTCCACGTTGGACAAAATAAGGTTTCCAAAGCAGTGTTGGGGCGTAAATGATACATTTGGTGAGTTAAAGGACCTGTAAACCTTGGAACTGGATAAAGCTGCAGGACAAGTTTTTTTCTCAACCACGCAAAAGATTTGCGCGTTTTTGTATTAAGTTTGATACATCGTTCTTTGGGGGGTTTTACATGATCGTCAACGCGTTCATCTCCCCTGCCCTCGTACTCTAATGGACTACTCGCTGAATTAGACGACCCATGTCCTTCGCCCCCGCCTCCACCGTGACAAATAAGGCCTACAGTAGACTACACAAGATTTATGTTTTCAGATTCACCGTGACAAATATTTTCATAATATATAGTAATTTGATATCTTGTGGTACACTGGTACTAATGTTTAACGTAAGAGAAGCTAATAATAGAACATGTAAAAGAGAACATACAGAGTCTTGAATTTGCTCTCATTCATAACTGCCAATAAAGGTTGTATGTGTATGGGCATACTCGTCTTTTCACCTCTTGCCTAACCCCTCCTCGAAAACCTATAGTTACATGCTTTTCCGGATAAAGAGAGTCCTTCAAGGCCTCAAGAGAGCCTATGATCTGAGAATTTTATGGTGCTGGCCCTGTCCCGTTTTGCAGCGTCAAGATATAGCCTATAAATTTCATAGCACATTATGATTGCTTTGGTAATTATTTCTTTCAAACTGGTCTGCACTGTAGCCAGTTCGTGCCTTGTAGTATAGTAGTAGTAAAAAGCAAGCCGACTTTCGCACATTGAGAATGAGACAGCATTGTATTGCAGCACCAGTAGACAAGACACGAACGATAACAGAGAACCATTTTGTTGTCTGCATCAACAATCAAGTCAGAAGGAACACAGTGCTCTTGGCAGAAATTTTTTGTTTCATCATTTCTTCACCTCGCATTCCACGAGATCACCGGCTAGTTAGGGGAAAACACGCAAGTAAAACGATTACAACACGCGCACACTCCACTATGATTTAACCATAATATAAGAGAGGAAAAAAAAAGAAGCTCCCTAGAAAGACGGGTACCCAACCATACCATCATATAGCAGTATCTGGTGGTATAGCGCTTTACAACTAGGGCTGCTCGGTCAGAGATCAGCCGCACGGTTCTTTTGGTTGCAATTCATCACCGGAAAATTTTGTTCTGTAATAATCAGATGGGGGTCGGGCGGCAAAGGTTTGTTTCGTCGACATCGCAGCAGCAGGCTCTCACACCGTGTAGTTCTGCTGGATGGTGTCGATGTCCAGCCCCTTGAGCTTCACCACCGACTCCACGTGGCCCTTCAGAGTGTTGAGCTCCCTCAGCCTCGCGATCTCAGCTCGTCTCTTGGCCTGCTCAGCGATCTCTGACAGCTCGCGGTAGCTGCTCTTGTCGTTGAACAGCGTGTTGGAGGCAGCCTCCGGTGGCTGGAGACCGTGCAGCGTCCTCTGTGCTGTGGCCCATTGAGCTTCCCTCTCTTCCCGTCCGTAATCCTTCTTGGTGGTGAAGGCGGTCTGCACAAGGATTCACAAACACATTAGCAAATGGCTTGAGAAAAGGCACAGTTTATTTGCTTGCTTCGTCCGGCTACTGAAACAGAAATCTTACCTTGTTCTCAAGGAGGTTGTCCCATGCCCTGCCGCTGAGCACGAAGCGGATGAAGAACTTGATAATGTCCAAAGGGAAGTAGAACACGATGCTGTAGAGCCAGACGACGCCAGCCCAGCCCCAGCCGATACCCTTGATCCTGGCGAAGCCCCAGTTGGCGTAGACAGCGAGGAAGGTCGCAACCTGCATCAGTAAAACAGGCACAGATTAAGGGTGTGCTTTCTTCCACGAACTTCCATTTAGCTCACAGGCAGAGGCAGCGCGGTACTTACAAGTTGAGCGAGCAGGAACGCGGTGACCAGGAGCAGACCAGGGCGCTCCACGAAGGACCAGCTACGAGAACGGGTAACGAAGATCAGAGCCTGGCTCACAATACTGACTTGGAGGTACAGCGCAGACATCATCTCATGCTCACTGTCCCTGATTGACCTCACACCGAATTTGTCCTGCACCATGACACGGTAGTGTGAACAAACCAAAAATCAGACAGGAAAATTCATACCGATCGAGGTGATGATGGAAAGGCTAGGGGTTATTTTTGAGAATTTACCGTGAAGAAGTCGGTCTCGTGCATAGCCCAGAAGAAAATGACAGTCATCAGAGCAAGGTAGCTTCCAAGCACAATACCAGTAGCAAAGATTTCCTTCAGCTTCCAGCTGTCGGGCAAGGGAGATGGCTTAACTCTGTCCTTAGAGATGGTCATGATAGTACCTGCAAAAACGAGAAGACCGTGAGAAATTGAGAAGTAATGCCTATACTACGATACTATAGTAGAAAAAAACAATAACACATACCATCGTTGAGAATGGCAATGATAAGGACCATGAAAGGAGAGAAATCGTATTTCCAGATCAAAGCAATGAGCATAAATCCAAGCTGCAAAACAAAATACAAATTAGATTGCAAACACAGTAACCTTTCCATTTTAGCAAAAAAAAAAAAGTCAGGTACTTACCACAATACGGATTGTGATGGAAACAGCATAAATCTGTAGATTCACAAGATGAAACAGGGAAAAGAGTCAGAACGTTTATCATATGCATGCTACCATTAAGAAAAGGGGAGAATAGGTGCTTAGAAAGGAACTAACGGTGTAATTCTTCATCCTCTGGAAGATGCATCTGCTGGTAAGGACAGCGCTGATAATGACACTAAGACCTGGCTCAGTAAGGACAATATCAGAAGCACTCCTTGCAGCATCAGTAGCATCCGCAACAGCAATACCAATGTCGGCCTTCTTAAGAGCTGGGGCATCGTTGACACCGTCTCCAGTCATACCAACAATGTGTTTCTTCTCTTGCAGCCTCTTCACAATCTCATACTTGTGTTCTGTGTAACAAAAATCCCATAAGCAAAAGATACTTTACATAGAAACTACAGTATTTATAGGTATCTGACTCACCAGGGAAGACTCCGGCGAAACCATCAGCTTTCTCAATAAGCTCATCAACAGGAAGTGCTTCGAGCGTAGCATCCTTGTTTTGGCCGAGCAATGCTGAGGAAGGATACATGTTGGTACCCATGCCAAGCCTCCTTCCAGTCTCCTTACCAATAGCAAGCTGATCACCTGAAGTATAAAAAAGTTGTATAAATTTAATCATCATGCAAATACTAGAATAATAAATTGTATGATCATTTCTTAGTAACAGGTTATGTACCAGTAATCATCTTGACATTAACACCAAGAACAAGAGCCTTGCGAATAGTCTCAGCACTGTCATGCCTAGGCGGATCAAATAGGGGCAACAAACCAACGAATTGCCATGGTCCACCAGGGGACTCCTTGTTTTTCTCAGGCACTTCCTGTGGTAAGGTCACATTTTGAATGAGAATATGGCTTCCCGGTAACCAAAACCGAAATAACATGAAAAGGACCATCAGCCAAGATACCTGTCTGGCAACAGCAAGCGAACGAAGACCACGCTCAGCATACTTGTCGATAATACCGTGCACCTTCCGCCTCAAATCCTCCTTGCAGTGGCATAGGTCAAGAATCTGTTTGGGTTTCATCACAGGAGCAATTAATTAGTCACAGAACCTTTTTTGCAATTCCAGAAAGCAACATTATCACAAATTTCCTCACCTGCTCAGGAGCACCCTTGCTGACACGGTGCCAGTTGCCATCGCCATCAATGTATGTCAGAGCAGTCCTCTTATCAACAGGGTTGAATGGCAAGAAGTGGACTTCCCTAATTCCAGCCCTAGCCTCCTTAGGGTCAGCAAGCATGCCAACCATGGCAGCATCGATGGCATCCTGGTTCTCAGTCCTTGAAGCCCTTGCAGCCAACAGCAACACATGTTCTTTGTCAACACCCTTGCAAAACACCTCAATGAGGTTCTTGTCGACACTAAGCTTGTTGAGGGTGAGTGTGCCGGTCTTGTCACTGCAAAGCACATCCATACCAGCCATCTCCTCAATGGCAGTCATCCTCTTAGTGATGGCACCCTGCTGTGACAGCTTGTGTGAACCGATGGCCATGGTGACTGAAAGCACAGTAGGCATGGCAATTGGGATACCACCGATCAAGAGGACCAACAGGTTCTCAATACCACTGCGGTATCTACGGTGCTGGATTGGGAACATGACGATGATCTCGATGATGATGCCGACGGCGATAGAGCAGATACAAAAGTTACCAATTGCTGTCAGGACCTGTTGGAAGTGTCCGACCTGGTTGGTGCTGTCCACAAGATGAGCAGCCTTGCCGAAGAAGGTGTGCACTCCAGTGGCAATGACCACAGCCTCGATCTCACCCTGCTTACAAGTGGACCCCGAGAAGACTTCGTCCCCAGGACCCCTGGTAACTGGGAGGGATTCTCCAGTAAGCGCAGACTGGTCAACCTTGAGAGGATCACCCTCGAGGAGACGAGCATCGGCAGGGACGATATCACCAAGCTTGATGCTGATGATGTCACCAGGAACCAAGATTGCAGCCTCTTGCTCGCCCCATCGGCCATCTCTCAGAACCTAGGAACAGGTAAACAAATCTGATGAGATGAAATGGATAGCAATTTTTTAAAATAATTATCAGTTAATATTACAGTTTATTTTAAGTAATCATTAGTACCTAACAAATTTCAATTTGTTTGACTCTCCACAAGTTGGATGAAAACAATATTCAAATGACAGCGATGTTTTGCAAGACAATAATGCATCCTCCTACTTAGATACCTTCCAGCCATGGATAAGACTAAACCTACTTATGAATGGAACTGGAACTTAACTTTCTCTGCAGAAAAAAATGTAAGCCCTGTATCCAAATAAGCTGCAAATGCCAAGGTCCACCAAACTATCCCAATTCTTTATGCCAATTAAACAGCATCCAAAAGATGTGTACCTATCTTTTCCTCAATAATAATGGAATATATTCGCAATCATGACCCATCCAATGGATCATTCAGAACTTGAATTTTTCTGACATGACATAACTGTACCCATTTTTCAACATAAAGGCTCGTACAGAAAGATTCCTCCTTCCACTATATTGCAAGTTGCCCTTGAAAATATCTTTGCTACCTTATTACAGAATAATTCATTTATTTTCCTATTTATATTCTCTCAGAGCTGTTTTATTCCTGTATAAAAAAGTTTCATTTCCTTAAGTTCAGCTTGTCGTGCTCACCTTGGTTTTGGGAGCAAGGTTGGCCATGAGTGCAGCCGCGGCGTTGCCGGCATTGTTCTCCTCAATGAAGGAGATGGTGGAGTTGATAACCAGGAGCACAATGATACCGACGAAATCCTCCCAGTCCGGGGGCTTGCCACCACCGTTGGCGAGGGCAATGGCCATGACGGCAGCCATCTCCATGACCCATGACAACGGGTTCCACATGAACCCCAGGAACTTGAGGATCTTGCTCTCCTGTGAAACACAAGACGACCAAAAGCATCAGCATCGCAGACGACAGTGCATATGTGGAATCAAACCAAAAGAAGAAGAAAAAATATGTGCAGATTTGATCCGGTCTTTACCTTCTTCTCCTCGAGCTTGTTGGGGCCAAAGATCTCGAGACGCTGCTGGCCCTCGCTGGAGCTCAGCCCCTCGCGGGTGCATTTCAGCTGCTCGAACACCTCCTCGATGGGGATGTTCTCCTGCAAATATACACAAACGCCGTTAGTGAGGTGTAAACACGTATACTGTCAGTTAAAGCCAGAACCGTCAAAGAACACTCCATGCACGCATGTATCTCCGCGGGCCCACGGTGTCAGTGACTACCAGATAAAGTTAGCGGTTGGAACATGACAAGGAAGAGCCCAAAGGACAGAGTGATGTACGGGGCCGGCCAATGATTGCCGACAGTACGGCCGTCCGATCGGCCGCTGGCGCATGGCGCCGCTCCGCACTTTCCGTGCTCCTCCCACGTGACCCAGCAGCAAGCACGGGCCCGGGGATGCGTGCGGGCGCGTGTGAACCGGCCGAATTGGATGGACGGAACAGAAAGATGAGCAGGAGGGGCCACCGGTCATGCTCAGGTGGCTGTGGCCCTGTGGCTCTAGTGCAGTAGCGCTCCACTGGGTCAACACGGATTATTAAATAATTTACATTTATTAAATGATAAAATAAGTGAAAGGTAACAGCTCAAGGAGCACGGATTTCCTATTTTTCCTCCTCCCTGAGGGGCCTATGGCCGTTAGCGCCTAATCTCAGCAGCGTGATTCCCGTCGATTGGTGTGCGCCGCGCTACTGACTTTTTAAATGGCCAGTGACTTTTTCCAGTTTTGACTCTACGTGCAATTTTGTACACTAATAATAAGCACTATTCTTATTTGTTCAGTTACGAATTGAAAATTAATATATGGCCGTACTAATAAAAAATATCTAAAAGGGGACTGCACAAAATACAGATATTTTATATGGTTCTATTCTAAACAATTTCGAACCATCGGAGAATATATAGATCGATGTCTATATATGGCGAAAAGTCAGTAGATTTTGCTCCACGATCAAATCAGGGAACGTAGTAAATACGGCAGATCATCAAAACAGCAGTAAGTGAGCGAGCGATTTCAGCGGCATGGCTGTTTCTCTCTCCTCCAAGCTAAAAAGATAGTAGGCGGCGTGGTGGGCGGCCACAAAGCTGTAAGCATTCAATCAAACAGCTCACATGAGCAAGACACGGGAGGAACATGACCACCGTCGCCAGGTGGCCGGCCCCTCCGGCTCCTTGGCTGAAAAGCCGGTGGAGAGATACTAGATAGATTGAGCGCGTAAGAAGGCAGCTTCGTTTCAAGCCCACCGTCCATGCGGCACAAGGAGAGCATGGAAACAAACAAACTAGTAATAAAGGCACAAAATCTTTTCGCGGTAAAGAGGAACAGGATTCCCTTCGGGTTTTTGTTTCCTTTTGCAGGAAACATGTTCCCTTTTTCGCAGGAAACAAATTCCTGCTCCTGATGTGCGAAATCCGTAAACATGTTTCAGAGTTAGTTCAGACGACTCTAGCCTGTCTTTTCTCCTTTTTTTTTTTACCTCCGGAAAGGATCAGCAGCGTGGGGAGAAGGACACAACGGGAAGTCAAAAGGGCAGGCAAAACTGACCGCCGTTACATGGTTCGTTCAATCCTCGCCTGTAGCAGAGTCAGCGCGCGTGCGAACGAACTAGTACTACTAGAAATATCGCAGTCTGAATCATGGCGCAAGCAACAAAAGGAAACAGCAGTGGTAGCGTTAGCGAGCAGCAATTCCTCACCAGATCGACGGCTTCATTCTTGATCTCCTCGAGCCCACCCATGGCGGCGGACGGTGGAGGCTGGCGTCGGAGCGGACCCTACCAGAGGCGAAGAAGCCCGAAGGCAGACACCGGCATACGCCGCACGGACCTCCTCGCTTCTCTTCTCGTCGTGCGAGGAGGAGGGGAGAAAAGGGGCAAGTGGTAGTGGTGGTGGGCGTCGAGTGGAACGGGGAGGAGATGGGTGCGCCCCGGCGCCGCTTTATACCCGCAGGCCCGGCCACCATCCATCCGTCCATCCCTAGTAGCTCTAGCAGCCCTGCCACGCTCGCGGTCTCTGGTTCGCGTGCCCCGTCGAGTTAGGCCGCCCCGCGCCCGCCGCACCTGGCCCGTTGGCACCCGGTGAGATCTGGCCTGCGCGGCACCGCACCCGGACGTGGCCTGGCCCCGCGCGTCAGCCGCGTGCGGGTGGACGTGGAGATATGCCACCGGCTTCGGCGTCCGGCTCGGGGGTGGGGGTTTGAC
Organism: Bothriochloa decipiens; assembly: GCA_023333625.1. NCBI lineage: Eukaryota > Viridiplantae > Streptophyta > Magnoliopsida > Poales > Poaceae > Bothriochloa > Bothriochloa decipiens. Next base: position 3,709,327 of record CM041640.1, read on the forward strand.
CCCGCGGCGGGTGGGGCGCGGGCGTGGCGGCCTCGGGGGAAAGGGCCCTCCGCCCCAGCGGAACGGAACGGAAGCCGCGCGTGTCAGCCAGCCACTTGGAGGTGTGGTGGGCCCGCACCGTCACTTCGGGCTCGGCGAATTTACGAGCCCCGGTAGCCGTGCGTGGGACCGATCGGGAGGAACGGAACGGACCGGACGGACGGGCGCGGAGATTCCTATTCCTTCGCGGAGCCGCCTCCGTCCGTGACGGGTGTGGATAACGATCGTACGGCGGGGGGTGGGCGGATCCGTGCGCCCGACGGCCGAGGCCGCCAGCGTCTCGTTCTCGTTCACAGAGAAGCACTGAAGCTGGCTGTTGGCCGTTGCCGAGAGGCTGGCTGGATCGGGCCATCGGGGCGGTGGACTGGAGCAACAAGGGCCGGCACCGGCACACACACAGACACAGCGCCTCGTGCTGTGTCCAATGAGGATGCGAGTTGGCAGCGCAAACAGACATGTGCAGCTGTTTCACTGAGAACCGGCAACGAGGCCTAATCTTATCGTCCTCATGGCCATGGATGGATGGATGGATGGGTTAAAGAGACGCACATGGAGTCATGGAGGTTGAGATGACGCCCAGTTGACAAGTGCCACTGCGGCATGTTCCAATCAGCAGGGTCCGTTGCAGAGCAGGTGCGGCGAGCATCGGCGGCCAGCTCGTTGTAGCTTCGAGGACGAATTAACAAACGATTCCAGGCTCAAGCTCCAAAAGAAAATGGCGCGCCGTTCCTACTCTACTAGTACAAACTTGTGCGATTCTTTCTCCCTTTTCTTTCGTTTCTTTTTTTTAAGAAGAAGATGCCACTTGAATGATTTTTCTCTACGGGCAGGGCAATCATGCAGCGCAGGGTAGGACATGGAGAGGGAGAGGACTAGCGGAGCAGGCCCCGAAACAGGTCGGCGACGGCAACTTGGGATCCGAAATCGCGGCGGCTTCCGCTTGCACGCGCATGTGTCCGGCTCCGGCTCCGGCGCCCTTATCTTCACGGTTTTCACGAGAGATTCCGGCGCCCGTGAATACACTAATCGGGTAACCCCAAACCGGTCGCTTCCATGTTGCTGCAGGCTTGGGCCTGCTGCACTTGGTACATGCCGTACAAAAACAGAGCTGTTGCCCGTCCTGTATCCGTGTAGCGCACCTGCAACGAAGTGCTGCATGAATTGGACCTGCTACCCCATCCCGGTGGATGCATGGCGGCTAGGCGTTTGGATCGGAGCATATGCATATGCACGTTGCACGCGGACACGGTGTCGTCGGTTTCGCTTGGGTTTCATCGGTCACTGGCGGCGCGCGTGTCCTCGGCAGATAGGCCAGGATCGCAGAATATCGCGTGCCAGCCAGCCAGCCAGCCAGCCACCGTTGCCGTACCGCCTCCACAAGGCCACGCACCTGTTCAGTTTGGAGCGTTTCTTCCTTGTGCATTTGTGCACAAATGCTCCGGATTCGGTGTCCCGTTCAGATTTCTCTTTGACCAGGCCGCACCCCGCACAGGCTGGCTGGTTTTGGCTTTCTCATCGGATCGGAGTTAGCCTGGGCGGCCCTCTCACTCACTGCGTAGCAACAACGAACCAAAAGTCCTCGTGGAGCTCGAAACGGCAACGGATAAACCGGCCGCCGCCAGTCCGTTTGGGGGCGCTCTCTTTGGAAGATGAGACGGATCCTTTGGTCTCTTCGCGTTCTCGCTCTCGAGGCATGCCGTGCCTCTGCCTGGCTGGCACATAAACTACAGCCGGCCACAAAAGAGCAGTTGCAGTTGCACGGCGATTCAGTATTCAGAAAATAGCAGGCACGACTAATTAAACAACCGGGAAATTCTGTACTTGGCGAGATGCATGATGCATGGTGACTTCGAAGGTGGCGATTGCTGACGTGGCCGCCTGGCACCCCCCCCCCCCCCCCCCCTCCCCCCCTCTGCTGCCGGTCCTAGCCGCCAAGCCGCCTTCCACCCTTGGCCCTAGCTCCTCCTCTGTGTCTGCGGCTGGCTGGCTTGGTCAGCGGGCGGAGCCCCCACGAGCTGCTGAAAATGAAAGCGCCCAACAATGCTGACGCCTGACAGCAGGCGCAAGTCGTCCCGGCGCTACCGATTTTCCTCAGCAATTCACATCGGCGTCGCTACACGGAGCGAGTTATTATAGAGCCATCATGACGCATATTTAGGTTAGAAAAGTCCTAACCAAGCCGGACTGCATATTTCGTTTCACTCTCTCACAGTCACACTCACACCTAATGGCCTGGACTCTTCTCCAGTTGTTATGCTTCTTGGCGATCTGTATACTATTTTTTATATTAGTGTTTATATATTTGTTTTGTTCTCGGTCGCAAGCATGATAGTTTTAATTTGCTCAGTGCTAGGTAAACTGATACATCCATCTCTCGCATGAATATGATCAGATCATGGGTAGCATGGCAGGGCGGTACAAGATAAAGTCGTTTTTGGGATTGGGATCTAAAAAAGATGGCGACAATGTAGCTCCATAGAAGAGTTCCAGTAATGCGTGTTGTTTTCATGCGCATGCGGCGAGTGCTTGTCCTTCTCGCTCAATAGGCACAATGTGGTCCTGCCGCAGCACATCCGAAATCCGATTGCTGTGGGCACTGTGGTCCGGAATTGGAACCCTTTATTAGCTTAGATTATGATGGTTTTAGACTTTCAGTTAGATTGAAAGTTTTGTATGAAAATATTTAACGATGTTCAAACCTTTATAATGGCACTCGTTGACGTGTTAGTGAACAATTAGTGAGATTACTCCTCCCGTTTGGCACGTTTCAGTTTATTCCAAGTCAAATATTATTAGTTTTGGCTATATTTATTGAAAAATACACCAACATTTTATATTGCAATAAAAAATGTTATTGCCTTATCCCTTACTAGAAGAAGAATCAATCAATCAATAAAAAAAAATACCAAGAAGTGTCACGGACCATCCCCAAACACAACCATCCTTTACCAAAGGGTTTCACGCTAAAATCATATTAAAAAAAATAGACGTCGCTCATAAAAGGTGAAAACTACATTCTTGCCAGTTTTGATGTGCACCATGCTTAATGGATCAACCTCTTCTGGTCACCACGTCTCCCCGAATAAGAACGCCAAAAAGGTCTGTCCTTTATACTCGTAAAAAAAAAATGTTTCATGCCAACTAAAGTGCACAACAAAAATGCTGCTGCCACTATCAATAGTGTTTATACTTTGTCGTCCATTGGTTGAACATACCATTTACATTCAAAGTACACAACATTGTAAAGAAAAACATGCCAACTTAGTTTTTAACGAAACATGTGTCAACGTTAATGTTTTTCTAGTGTTGGCATTGTAAAACTCAATCCAAGTTAGAGATTAAAATTATTTTTATTGAAAATAATTCGACATAATAGTTGCCGATTATATTAAAAATAATACATTGAGACTAAATAGTAAAAATGAAACAATCATGAGACAACTACGCAACAGTCACAAAAAAAAAAGACAACTACGCAACAACCACCCTAAAAATAGTAAAGCTTAGGTAACTACCGCAGCAACCAAAATAAACTAGCAAAAACGGAGGGAGTAGCCTATACATTTCAGAACAAAGTGAGCAGCACCTTAGATAAATGATGGTGTGAGACTGAATTTCCAAAATTGAAGGAGAAAGAGAAAAAAAAAATTGAGTCCCAAGGGTCAAGGTTGACCCTATTGTGCATCTCTGCTACTGATTACTCTAATACCAATGGCACGATACAAGCCGCAGCAAAGCACCACCTGCCTCCCAAATTGTGGTTTGTTTAGCACAATCATTGGTCCCCTTACCCAGTCCAAAAAATCACAGGCGATGGAGCTGTCACCGTTCCAGGAATTATGTACAGTTTTTAACTCTTATAAGACAGTTGCATTCACATAAAAAAACAGAAGGTTTAGACCGTCACTGTTGTTGTTCATCAAGTCATAAAAGAAGGTGATTATTTATTATACACGCGGAAGGTCAACTGTTTCTCCCAGCCACTCGTTCCAATTTCGTGCTTCTCTCTCTCTTTTTCGTGGCTAATAATTGCGTGGAATTTTACAGGTCGGACCTCACCCAGGTGAGGCCGCCGCCGTGCCGTTCTGCTTCCGTTTGCCGTGGGCCGCTCTCTGAGATCGAAAGCCTCAACTGAAAGGGAGGTGGCGGCGAGCTGGAGCCACCCGACCTCTCTCTCTTTTTTCTTCATCTTCACGAGCCTGAAGAGGCAAAGTGAAACTGCTCCTGCTCCTGACCGACTCCTGCAGGCACAACACAGCACAGGAGCAGCTCCTCTTTTCCTGAATCCATTCAAGGTCTCCTCTCCTGTTCAACTGTAACGCCTTCCAAGACTTGGACGGCGGTGATGCGTGGATCGATTTCGTTGTCGTCTCCCTCTCCGGTCTCCGCCTCTTGGATCCTGGTGGCAGCCTAGCCTGGCAGGTAGGAGTACGTGCTCGTGGGCAGCCGTTTGCACGCGGTCAATTTCACCCTCTTTGTGATGCTGAGAGGCGGAATAAAAGCCAACCCCACCCTCTCTGCCCTTGGCGGCAGGTCCGGTCCGGCTTCACGGCATCTTCCGGCGCCGAACGATTGGACAGCATCGCGAAGGGCAGACATGCTTTCCTCTTTTGCGGTCCTGCCTTTTTTTTACCCCACCGAATCGCATTCCCTAGTTCCTGATGGCGATTTCAGCATTTTTTTTTTTGGTGACTGGCGTTTCTTTTTTTTTTTTTGGCAATTTCTGACTGCTACTTTGACTGCTACTAAATGGTTGTGAACCTGAAAATCCTAAATAAATCCATGCATGCCTGCAAAACTCTAAGTAAATCCATCCATGGCCATGCATGCCTGCAAAAAGGAGACGTACGGCTCTCAACCGGGTCAATTCTTACGGGAAAGCGGCCGGTTGAACCCGTTCCAAATTCTACGATCTCATTCGTCTCATCCGGTTTTATCATCTCTTGATCCTTTTTCTCCTTGGACTGGCCTCAAGGCTGCATGATAATATATTGTACTTTGTTTTGGTGGCCACTGACTACAAGCGGATAGGGCCACGTGCCCCACATGTCGGACAATCTGGTCCGGCCCAGCCGCCCAGCGCAGCTCCATCAGACCAGACCAAAGACAAGCGTCATCAACATGTTCATTCAAAGGAGGAATTGTAGTATGGACTGTGTGTGCGAAGTGTGAAACATGCCGACTGAACGATGGATTTCAATATGATTGTCACGATGGCGATTTCGAAAAAAGAAAATAGTAATGGTGGATGTCCGAAACAAAAGTGGCTGGCTGGCTGCCTGAACTTTTGGGCTCTTCAGACTCGTGCAGACATGGTGCGCGCGTCTCATCAGGAGGAGGAAGAACAGACGCACACGCACGCGACGCAAGAGTTTCAGAGTTCCCGTCTCGTCTGGTCGCAGTTTGGAATTTGGAAGTCTTTGGCAGTCGGCATCCCGAGTCCGTATTTGGTCACGTTTCCTTAAGTTAGCCTGCGTCACCTCGACTCAGTGGTCAAGACGGAGGACGAGATATCAATCAATCTTTTTGCTGAATGTTTTGCTTTTTTCCATTTGGATTGTGTGTGGGCCGTGGCGAGGAAACCACCGGAAAATAAAGATACGTGTGATGTGTGTCTCTTTTTTCCCAGACAGATTAATCGACAGGCGACTGGCGACGAAGATCTCTGATGACCACGGAGCAAAATATACAGTTGACGCTGCTCTGATGCAGGTATGTACTCCTCTTGTCTAAAAAAAATCACGAAAACCTAAGGCTCTGTTTAGATCCATTATTAGCTATTGATAGTTGATACTTAGTTGTAGATCATACTAAGTATTAGCTACTCAACTATTAGACGGTTTAGTCCAACTAGTATGATAATTGTTATCTAATCCCTCCATTCCAAACTTAAGTCATTCTAAAAATCTTAAAAAATCAAAGCATCTCAAGTTTGATTAAAATAGAATTATAAAGATTTGTGAAATCAAACAGGTATACAATACAAATATAATCAAGAAAGAATATAATGATGCTTAGTTGGCATCCTAAATGCTATTATATATCTTATTCTATAAATTCAGCCAAACTTGAGATGTTTTGGACTCTCCAGGATTCTACAAATTAGCTAGAACCGTCTTAATTATTAGTAGTAGCTCACTATTAGCTTTGTATATCCAAATGTTGTCTAAGGCCCTATTTATCTACATTAAAAAAACAAGTCATTTTTGACAAGCTTGAGTCAAATCTCAGAAATATTTTTTATAGAAACAAGAAGTTTGACTTCTTGTTTTTATAAAAATATTTCTGAGATTAAAAATATAAAAATTATATGAATGGATTTGTTTCAGAAAAATCTCAGAAAAAAGACTTGACTATGAACCAACCTAAGAGGAAAATGACGAATAAATCTCAAGTTGTTGAGTTTAAAAATATAAAAATTATATGAATGGATTTTTCTTAAAAAATACTTTCATAAAATTATATATATATATATCACTCTTTGATAAATATTTTTATAGAAACAAGAAGTCAAAATTACGTTTTGGAGACCATGCCACTCTCCTAAACGACTTATTTTATGAGTACGGAAGGGTATCAATAACTTTAAAATAATTTTAAATAGGTATATCATGAAAAGTTATTTTATAATGAACCTACTTATACATATCAGATACTAATATCTTTTTACATAAATTTAGTTAATTTTTTAAAAAGATTGAATGAGCATGTAGTAGCTCACTATTAGCTTCGTATATCCAAATGTTGTCTAAGGCCCTACTTAGATACATTAGCTGCTAATAGATAGTTAACAAATAGTTCCATAGCTAATATTAATCATCATTAGCTAGTTACCATTAGCAAATACTGTAGTTGTTAGGGTCTGGTTATTAGATGAGATAGGACTAATAAATTGGCAGGGCCATAGTCAACTAGTTGGATCCTTATATAGACTGACAACTCATTCATAACAGGGCCATAGTCAACTAGTTGGATCCTTTGTTTTGCAAATAAATAAACTTTATTAATCAAATCGTATCATTACATAGCAAGGACAAAACAAAATCTGGAAAAGAACAAAAAAGACTTGACTATGACCCAACCTAAGAGGAAAATGAGCAGGTTCGTGAGCTACATTAATTTGACACCTACTAATCTTGACCACATCTAAACTACAAAGATCCGCCATATGAAGCTGCGCCTCCTGCGGAATTGACCACACCAGCGAACGATCTTGCTCTCTACTTTTTAGCTTGTCGGCAACAACAGCTGAATGAGTCTCGAGCATCGGCCCTGTTTGTTTGCTCTTATCAGCGTTTACAACCAGCGACTCAGCAGTGTTTTTCTCTCACAACAAACCAGCATCAGCAAGAATCAGCCAGTCAGAAACAACCAAACGAACAAGGCGATATAGAGCTCAGGCCTGGTTCATGACAAGACCATAGTCAACTAGTTGGATCCTTATTTAGACTAAAATTATTCAACTAGTTATTAGTCCTATGGAGCCAAAGAAGGTCTTAGTTAGGTGTTTAGCTAACAATTATCTAAATTATTAGCTAGATCCATTTTAGATCTAAAGAACTAATTATTAACAACTAACTATTAGCTTTATGAATCAACAGGACCTGGTCTGTTTGGATACAAATGGCTAGATATTAGTACAAGGAATTAATTGAATTAGATATGGTTGTTTTGGCAAAAAGTTAGCCCACCTATTAGCCTTTTGTTTAGATGTATTAGAGCTAGTTTAAGTTAAAATTAGCTAGCTAACGATTAGCTCATACATTGTATCAAACATAAGGTCTGGTAAATCAAATTATCTCAACTTTGACTGCTAGAAAATACTATCAATAACTTTAAATTTTCATTTTAAATAGGTATATTGTGAAAAGTTATTTTATAATGAACCTAATTATTCATATCAGATACTACTATCTTTTTACATAAATTTAGTTATTTAAAAAAAAATATTGAATGAGCATGTATTATTATATTATAGAATTATATTATTTTATTTCTGGACTGGTACCACGATACACCTGACATGCAAATGATAAAGATAAGCTGTTCTGTTTACCAGGTCAAAGCTCAAGCAAGCCTGAACGCCTGATAGGCTTATCACGTCACATGGCCCGAGCCCCGAGCTCTGAATCTGATGGGGGCATTACTGGCCGTACGCTCGTAGCATTTTTCATATCGCCATTAGATTCCAACACCTTTTGTAATTTTCTGCACTACTAGTATCACGCAGGGACTCTGTATTATGGAAGAAAAATTGGTTCATTATATTCGACACATTTTGGATGGTAGTAGAAAAATGGGGCCGGGGTTAAGATGTCGGATCCTGGATCACTTTCCATCAAGGAAAATAATTAAAGCCACTATCAAGTACAGGGACGTGTTGGACTCTCTCTGCAAGGAGATTGTAATTAACAGACCATCGTCGTTGATCCATCTCGGCGGCTAATTGTCGCCAACATGTTTCACGATCGTATTAGTAGGCCATAAAAGGAACTAGTATATGTTTTCTATTTGGCCCATCAGACACTTTCCTGGAACGACATGAAATCGTCTCTCGAAAAAATCGCTAGCTTGCTCTCTCAATCAGAAAAGATAGGATGGGTTGATCAGTGTCTTATCTATTTTCTACTAGTCAAAATGTTTGTTTCCCAGAAATCAAAATGTCATGAAACAAAAAACAAGCTGCGTAGCACACCGTGAACCGGCAGAGTAGACACAGCAACACTTGAAATCCAAGGCATTTAGTGTTCAGACACTAATTACATGAGATCCCAATCGATCTTTTTGTCTCTCTATCCAACTCTCAGGTCTTCCTTTACAATGTGAGAAGCAGCACTCCAGACCGTAAACTGCCGGGTACCTTTTTCTTTTAAAAAAAGAATGGTACAACGAGACTTTCTTCCAAGGCATTTACGGTTTTAAAACCCAAGTTTCATCTGTTTTTTCTACACCCAATCGAATCACTCCAAGAAATGCATAAAATCACTCCTGCCTTCATCACAACACTGTCCCAACAGCACGACCAGTTCTAGCGGCTTGAATCAGCGTGAGAAAATTTACTTACACACTGTCGTTCAATATCACTACGACACACTGTCAGTGTGCTGCCGGTGGCTGACCGGCGGCCCCGATCTGCAGTCAACTTATCGGATTCAAAAAATCGCAGGAAGTCACTCCTGCCATCATCACGCGCGCGACATTATTACCCCATCCCGAGAGACCTGTTCTGGCTAGCGGCTTCATCAGCGTGAGAAAAAATTACATGCTGTCGTTCAAAATAGGCAAAGTAGCCATTTTAGCCCCTGAACTTTTATGCGAGGCTTAAATTGATTTCTGAACTATCAAAATATCCACTTTGGTCTTTAATCTTCTGATTTCCAGTCCAATCTCATCCAATACCGTTCATAGCTTGCCACGTGGACACATGGACATGCAAAATTCCAACCTGCCCCTAAGGGCTGTAACACTCCTGGTGTTAAGTATGCATAATCACTTGCATTCTTTAGCATAAGTATCATTATGCATGACATTAATGGAAAGGTTAATCGTCGTTTCATGTGTGATGCTTGGTTTGTTCAAATTTTGCTTGCATTTCACATGAATGGGATAAGTGGTATGAGTGTTTGATGTTTGTTGACCACTAAAGCAACCTAGAAATGATTAGGACACCAAATGAACCTAGGTTTATGTTAATGATTTTGGCTAATTAAGCTTCGATGTCATGGTTGACCAAGGTGGACCTTGAAAGTGACTTTGTTTGACTTATTCAAAAGTGGTAGCTAGAGTGTTTGCATGTGTGTGCATCCTTAATAAAGTTTATAGAGAATTTCATAAGGAACAAAAGTTGTTATTATCACTTTTCGTGAAAATATTTAGAAAATATTCAAAAATATTAGAAAAGGCAGGTCTGGGGGCTGTTTTTCTATTTTAGGGAATTTTAAAGGCATTTTTATTTGGAATTTTATATTTCAAAATCTTTGCATAATCTTGCCATACTTTGTATAGATGAAATGTTCTACTCTTCTAGAGCTATATTTCCTTCAATATGAGTTTTGGCTAATTCGGCTTGGTTTGGGAGCAATAGAGTAGAGAAGTTGTATTAGAAGTCAGGGGAATAGTTTTTCAGTGACGGTCCGTCCTGGCCGTCAGGGAAATGTCCGGCCACCGCCCATCGCCCTGAATCCACGCGCTCCGCGTGGCAAGCGGCCACCGGCTGTCCGAGCGGCAACGGCCGTTCCGACCGCGTTAAGTCGGCCGCGGGACTGCTCCTTCTTTTTCCCCCACTCCATTTTCTCCTCTCCCTGCTCTCTTCCTCTCCGCAGCGCAGCTAGCCATCGTCGCCGCCGACAGCTCGCCCACCGCCACACCCCGCCAACAGTGCATTCTCTTCCCCGCTGGCGTGCACGGAGTCGCCACGACGCGTGCTCACTCTTGAGCCTGCTCGCAGCCGTCGTCGTCAAGGGTAAGAGCCCAGTCGGGTCGTTTCTTCCCCACGGCCCGCGACCGCCGCCGCCGTGGCCACGTTGATTCGGCCATTATTTTCTTTCCCTGCCTCGAGCATTAGGTACGCCTTGACGTGTAGATGTTGTAGCCTTAGTTAATAGAGCCGATGTGGGTCGTCCCTCGCTGTATTTTGGCCTCGCCGTCGGCCGAGGAGCCGCCGCTCCGCCATGCATGCGGCCGAGCCGCCACGGCCATGCTCTGCCCACAATAGGACCCTCGGCCGATGCGCGTAGTTCCCCTCATGCTTTCCCACCACTCAGCCTCGCCGGAGAACCGCTGCAACGGCCGGCGACGGCACGCCGAGCCACCCCTCTGTTTTCCTCTCTCGCGGGGACTTCGTCCTTGAATTCAACCGAAGTCAAGGGCCTTCGTGCATAACTGCCAGACACAGAGAGTTTCTTTATAGGGCTCGGTTAATTACTAGAAAGTCCAGGGTTCTTGGTGCAAAACCGTTTTCTTTTCGATTTAAAGAAATGGTTTTCTCAGATTTGATTAAAAGCTTTGCAAAATCATAACTCACTCATTTTTAGTCCAAATGAGTTGGTTAAATTGCAGTATTTTTCTTATGAGTAGATCTATGCATGAAAAATATGAAATGTGATTTTTGTGATACTTTTCTGTATAGATTTATTTATCCCTATTAAATGCCTTTATATTTGAAAATACATAAGTAATTCTCTGTTACTCAGAAAAATATGAATCTAAGTTTGTTAGTCTTCTTATGTCATGCTCTATCTGTAAAAAATATTGAAAGGCTATGTCATGTATATATATTGTCTTGTTTAATTATGGTGTCTATTTCAACCAGATAATAAATAATTCATAATAAATAATATATAAGTGATTTATGCATGAAACTTTTTAGATGATGTTTTTTATACTAATATAGAGCTAAGAATATTCTGAGATCTATTGTTTGATATTTTTCTATGTACAAAGTATTTTAGGCCCTTTTATTTGTGCTGCCTTGTCATTTTTGTGCAGGATAAAGTACTTACTGTTTTGACCTAAAAATTTGATGATAGTCTATATTAAGTATGCTTAAGCTTCTGTAATTTTTACAGGATTTTCTGAGTAATCTAAGGTCATGTTGCAGTTCTGCCTCTATTATTTAGGTTTATTAATAATGTTTTAAGTTAGTATTTCACGTGTATAATAATGCTTTTTCTGATGTTTGTGATATGTGTAATCTGTTATTGGTTTTGGTTCAGTAGAGGGTAGTGTGCAAAATATTATCGTTTATAATTCCTTTTAATGTGTAAGTAAAATGTATTGTGATGCTTATATACGATTTATTGTGGAAGAGAATGCAGATGACATGTGCTTATCATACATGTTTTAAAATCATATCCATTATATTTAACTGAGCATTCATTCACCATCAGCATGTACCTTTGTAATTACTATGTATTCACGGTATTCATACGCACCATGCATCATACAGGATCATCAGAGCTCAAAACGGTAGTTCCCGGAGTACAAGGAGAGGAAGGCCAGCAGAAAGCCTTGGTACAGGAGATAGCAGTAGAAGAGGATCCCGAGGTTGATCTTCCTGAGTGTCCTGACCATCAGCCAAGCTCTTTCCTGAAAGGCAAGCCCCGGAGCATTCTCTCTGTGGTTTGCAAAAATATCTAACTTGAGTCCTTTACTTGTTTGATGCATTAAGTTGTAGGCGTTGTTTTTATACCGTTGCTACATTACTTATATTCCTTAACCACTGTATATACTTCAACCCTGTTAGGTTCCGGTGTGATTGTCTGCTTAGCCTTGCTTTAACTAGATCGGTAGAAGTCGGGTGATTTCCTGTCATCCGTGAGTTATAGGTGGTGACTCGGAATGGTTGAATAACATTGTTATCTTGGATAACCATGTGGAGATAATAAATCGAGACCGGACGGGATTGGTGTTGGGACTGAACTGGAGGTTCGGTGACGTTATCCTATCTGTGTCGAACTAGGACCCCGTCCGTTGTACGTCCTCAAGTCATATTGAACGCATGCCTTACATTTAGCTGGAAGGATAAGTCGTTCCGACCGTGAAGCCGGGGTTCGGTTTGTGTAACACCTCTGGTGTTATATTAACTAAAACCTGCCATGTCATCATATGCACTGTAAAGCACTCATGATTAGGTCAACTTTGATGTGCATTAACTAAAATAAGTTTACATTTCATAGGTTGATTGTGCTCCTGAAATGTGTTGTCACATGAAATAATAAAACCCTACTTTCGAATGTCATCTCAAATGCTTGATTTATATTCTATGTACTTGAGGTGTAAACTGTGTTTATACTAGTGCCAAGCATAGTGTATAAATCTAAGTCCAACCCTAAAAATAATTTCCATATTTGAAGTTGAATTTGGATTCCAAAGCTTATTCCCAAGTCTTGCAATCCAAATTTAAATTCAAATTAGAAAGTTATAAAATGGTTTTTTCAAAAGTCAACTTGGTCAACCAAGGGTGTCATTGGGTCATTGACCTAAAAATATCCTTGGATAAGGTATGTGATCACTAATAACCAACCAATTAAATTAGAAACCAAATCGAGTTTGAATTCGGTTTTAAAAACCCTTTATTTCAAAACCTAGTTTTATCCCCTTTTCTGTAATTCAAAATCTATAAGGAATTTGGGGATACTCTAAAAAGATAGTTTGTATATCTTGATAAGAGCCACAAAGTTGGTATTCAAAGTTTTCCAAGTTTCAAAAAAATTTCAAATAAATTTGAAAATATATTTTTCTAGAATTTGTTCCCTTTTGATTTAAAAACCATAATTCAAAAATTATACATAATTTGGGAAAACTTCTTATATGAAAAAGGTTTGGTTTGAAAAGTTAAATATTTCATAGTTTTGAAGATTTTCAAGTTTTATTGAAAAATCAAAAGTAATTTCAAATATTTATTTCTAGGGTTTTATTCCCCTTTTGAATTTGAATTCATATTTCAAAATACAAATAGAATTTGAGGATGCCAGTTAAATGAAAAGTGTAGCTCTTGAAAATTTATGCAAATTATATTTTTGGAGATTTTCAAGTTCTTATATAAATTTTGAAGTAATTTAAAAAATTTAGTATGACATCGGTTGCTACAGTAGTGATAACGTCAGCATCGTCTTCTTCCCTCACTGGCGCCGCCGTCGCCGTGGCCTCCGTGCCCATCCCGGCTTGCCGGCCATCGCCAGCATGCGCCGTCGCTAGAAACCTCCTCGCCTGCGTGTCACTCGCCCGTGCTTCGCCTCCTTCCTATAAGTACCAGAGCCGGCCGCCATTTCTCTTCTTCTTCTCCTGCTTCTCTTCCGCCGCCGCCAGCTCCGCCGCTCGCCGCTGCTGTCGTCGAGTCGTACCTGGCCACACTAAGCACACCATCAACTCCGTCTCGCCCTTACGCGTCTTCCCAGCTAGTTCAATTAGCCCCTCGCCACGGCAATCGGCCGGTTCACCGTCGTCTTCCTCGCGGCCGGTCGTCGAACCGCCATGACGTCGCCACCGTCGTATATCCTCGTCTGTGCTCATTTTCTCAATTCCTTTGGCAGTCATAATCACCTTGATCCGCTGCACATGATGCTTCCTTTGTTCCCTTGTTTGGTGCACAGGTGACGCCGTGACACCAACCCTGCCACCGGAGCACTGCCGCCGCCATAGCTCTCGCTGTCAAGCTTCCCGTTCCGTCCTGTCCCCGACCTCACCAACAAGCGCATCCGCCCCGTGGTGAGCTCTTGCATCCTCCTGTGCCTTTGGTTTGGTCCAGGCCGCCCTGTCATCGCCGTTCCACGCGCGTCGCCGTCGCCGCGGGCAGGCTGCCGCCGCGGTGCTCGTCGACTTAGTTATTAGGATCGCGTTTGGTCAAATTGGCACACGCATCGTAACCTTCTAGTCACGCGGATGGTGTTGATCATGGTAATCCCATCGGAGGAGCTCCGACGAGTCCAGCAGCCGTGTTGCCGCGCCGCCGTGCCGCCATGAACGCCGGCGAGCTTGCCGCCGCTGCTCTGTCGCCCCATTAACACCACCAATGTGATCGCCCTGCTGTGTAGGTTGCATAGGTACAAGCCTTTGAACCCGAGGCCTCACCGCCGGCGAGAAAGCCACCGGTCAAGTGTCGTCGCCGTCGGGTCAACGCGGGAAAGAAAAAGGATTTTCTTTTTTCTTTTTCTAGAAAATAATTTAAATACTATTTTATTTGAAAAATCATAGTAATTCATGTATAGCTCCAAAAATTCTAAAAATTTTTGTGTGTGTTCTTTATGATGTCATCTACCTAGGAAAAATATGAAATTCTAAATTTGAGTACTTTTTTCATATGTTAAAATTAGCCCTTTTAATTAAAAAATGGACCTTCAATGATTTTTAATAAATAAAATAATTGGCTTTTAATTTTGAAATTTGTTTTGCCATCTAATTAGACCAAGAGATTTTCAAAATAAAATTTTGAGCTTAATTAGACAACTTTAATTTTTATGCCTTTATTTTATGCTTTTAAATAATTAATTAACCCCTTTAATTAAGTTAATCATTATAGGAATTGTTTGACTTTGGGATTGATTGATGACCTTGGGTCATTAACCCTGATTACCTTTGGCACTTTAATTAATTATTTGCGTTTACCTGGATCATGTCATTAGGACTTAATTAACGTTATTTCATGTGTTTAATAACTTTCGTAAATAATGTAATTAACCCTAATGAACTTAATAAGTATGCTTTGGTTGGCTTGCAACTTTACTGTGAAGGAAAGTTGTACTCAAGCCATTAATCTAATCATGCATCCATCGAGCATCATGTCTAATATTCCATCATGTTGAAGCATATGCTTGTATCGTATAGTTTCTGATAACGGAGAGTTTAACGTTGTCACCCCAGATCCGAAAGAAGAGCAGACTTAGGAGATTGGAGTTGATCCGAAGCTCGAGACCATCTACCCCGACCACCAAGGCAAGCCCCGGATGCATTCAAACCCTATTCTATTTTATAAAAGTTTTACCGTTTCAGTTATGATATGTTGCATTAAGTAATAGGAGTTGAGTGAAACCCACCAACTGCATTACCTGTCTTATATCCATAATTCCTTGTTACCTGTTCAAAAGATGCGTAGTAATGCTTAGCCCTGCTTAATTAATTAAGTGTTCAAAGGTAAAAGAATGAAAAAGATGAGTTTGGTTTTATCTGTTGAAATCATGCTTTTAGATAATAAATCGAGTCTGGACGGCTAACTTGCATTGGGAACAAAGTCCCTCTGTAGTGTTTCTGTCTGTTGATGCCATAGGTCCCGTGTCGATGGTGAACTGGTGACATCGAGAATTTAGAAAATCCATATGCATGGAGTGGTATACTGATGGTTGGAGCCTGGTATATCATGAAGTGACTTATAGTGGGTCAGAGTCCCCACATATGTCATAGTGTGTTATACTGTGGGTTTAAGTTCCCATGTATATCAGTACACTGGGTTGAAGTGCTCATGTGTATCATGTGGTGATATATGGCTGCGGTTGTTATCCTGATATATCGGTTCACCTGTTATGCTTAGGAGTTAGAGTCTCCTGCATATCAGTAACCTAGGTCCCAGCTGGGTATGAAAATGGATTCGAATCGTCGTTGCTTCTCGGAGAAGAAGACTCGATCGGTGTTCATCGTCGTAGTAACAACTTGAATAATGAGTAAGGTTTAAGAAAAAAGTTGGTTGGTAAATTTTGATTTTAAGCAAGACAACTTTTCTTTCTTTTAAGCTTTTCTGCAAAATTTCTTATCTCCTGCAAGCCTTACCTTGTCCCTCTAGCCTGCATTTTCTGAGTCTTCACCCCTCTTTTTCGTCGGGTCAGTCTTGTTGAGTACTTTTGTACTCAGGGTTTGTTGAACCCTTGTTGCAGGTGATCCTCATGGGCAGGAATGCTTTGCATCCTGCTGCATGACCGTCGTCGAGGAAAATGACGACGAATAGGATATCTCGCTCTGGGGCAGAGCATATAATCAAGGTTGATGTAATAAGTTATATGGTTATTCCACTGTTATATGGTTTGTAATAATCCAACTTATGGTTTGTAAATATTTTGTGAACTTATGTTATTGTAATCCTTTCGCTCTTTTACTCTGATGTATATTATTTATATAAAACTGTTGTAATACTGCAATATCTCTTTGTAATGATTGATCCTGCTCGGAGAATCGTGGATGATTCGGGATTTACCCGACAGACCTTTTAAGTTTTATGGAATACGTTCATGGTTATTTAGAGTCTGTTTAGACAATAATCATGCGTGTGGGCCATAGGATTTAGGAAGTTCTGCCACAGTTTGGGCCGGGAGTCGACCTGCTGTACGCATCGTATTGGAGAAGATGGGGGACCACGGGTTACGCGGAGAGTAAGTCCGAGGTCAGGATCGCCCTGAATAAGGCAGCCGGGCGGTTCCCGGATACGATGGTATCTGTTGATCCTGCGATTTTTCGAATCGAATTTTCGGTGATCTGTAGCTCACTTTAGCGGGTGAGTGTGGTTTATGTGAGGAATACCCGCCAGCTGATTAGTAATTGATTATAATCGCCATCGTTCCTGGACAGTGAACACTTAACTTGAGCAGCGACATCGTAGTAATAACTTGAATAAAGCGATGAGATGGTTGAGCCGTGATGTTGAAAGGTACTCAACCGGAATTGGTTACTATTCTCGTTGAATAATTATTACCATGCTTATTTAGTATAGGTGCTAATCTAGCATGATAAGGTTAATCCAGCTAAAATACAATGCTAGAAGGTTATAATAAATTATTCCTTTAATGCAAGCTTTTTCGTAACTTAATGAGTCAGCTATTCTACTTATCCAGCCTTGCATACTCCTTGGAGTCAATTTATTTTTAGTTTATGACGGGTAAGTCTAGCTGAGTACATTCTCGTACTCAGGGTTTTATTTCCCATGTTGTTGCAGATGGTGAGATGTACTATGGCTATTGCCAGCACTGCTTCTATCCCGCGTTGGGTGATGATTAGACCTTGGGCATGGTCGCTCTACTCTACCTTGTGCTTTTGCTGGATATTGACTAAGGACCTGGCACTGTATTTGAACTAAGTGTGTGTAGATTTGAACTAATTCGCTTCCGTTATCTTCGAATTTGAACTCGGTTTGTAACAACTTTATTCGTACTTCGATGTGTAAAACTATGCATAAACTATGTATGCTGTGAATGGTGATGGCTAAACTTATTACGATCTTGGCTATGCTGGAAAGTTTGAAATCCTTCGAGATTTTAGTATGACTATCTGTTTTATTAGGTCTCAATCATGTAAGTTTGCTCTCTAATGGCGAATTACATGCTTGTGTTCTAATAAATTGGTCGGTTCTGTGACAAGGGCCAAAATAGCTATTTCACCTACTCAAATAAAATGAAATGTTTCTTAACAAAATGGCATATGCTCAAAAATCAGTTTTAATTTACAACTAAAATCCTCGGTGGCTTTGGTCTATATATGGAAGGCCATCGTGTAGACGTTTTACATGTTAAATTTAATTTTGAACTAAAACTTAATTTGAGCATGGATTTGAATTTCACTTGAGGACATATGTTGAGAAATTACATAAAAGTATATTACTTTCTTAGTCATGCATTTAGATGTTTTTCCTAAGAATTTTGGAGACTGTTTGGAGCCTAAACAACCTAAATAATTTACTGAATTCAAATAAAGCATTACATGAATATTTTTAATTTTGAAACGACAAAATCTAAGACGCCAAATTAAAGAAAAATGTCAAGTGCTCGACTCTTTTAGGTACTTGAGAAGTTACAAATTTTTTAGAGGTCTTTAGGTCCTTCATTTTGGGTTGTCAAGAACAAACACTATGTAATAAAAATCACTTAACCGTACGAGTGGTAAATATACAACGAGGGGCAAGACGGACATTCTGCATGTGGATCTGTCCATGTGGCATGCCAGGAATGGGATAGGATGAGATTGGGTTGAAAATCAAAAGTTAAAGATTAGAATGGACGTTTTGATAATTTAAGGGCTAATTTGAGCCTTACGAAAAAGTTTAAGGGCCAAAATGACTATTTTGCCTCTAGAATGCTACAGTGATGCCAAGAAAAATCACATGCTAGCTGTTCGTTCAAAATTACGTACACTAGTGTCAGTGTGCCGGTGCTGACCGGCCCCGTCTGCAGTCAACTTATCGGTATTAACAATCCGATCGATCCCTCCATCATGAATACCATGTAGTATCACTCGGTTCCTGCCATTTGCGCTGCGTGGGTACCCGTGATTCAACCATTGAAATCACCACCAACTCGATTCGATCCCCCGGCCGACAGGTCGTGGCGGATCGCCTTGTTGGGTGGCACCGAAATCAGCCGGCGACCTGAGAGCCCTGCCTGACCCGGCAGTTTCTAGTGCCGGACCGTATCATGGTAACGTTGAAAGCAGTGCCCGGCCCGGTGCAGGGCACAATCGCACAAGCAAGGTCACGGGATTGAAGCCGCCTGGGATGCCTGCCGTCACCGAGGCTGACTTGCGCGACGTAGTAGTACGGTTGCGCCGGCCCGGGCGAGGACAACCCCAGCTAGCGCTCTCCGGCTCCAGGCCTAGATCTTCCGTGTCAACTCGGGCTAGTCTTCCACACCGCCGTCCCCGCTTGCGGTCACGCTAGTCTTCCACCGCCGTCGTCCCCCGAGTCGCTACCGATACGACGAACTAGGCGGCTAACTAGCTACTGTAACTAGCTAGCGCGGTGTCCTGGAATTCGCTGGCTGGCCGGTCCACATGCGAGCAGGCCGAGGAGGAGGAAGAGGATCATCTCGGCTTTGCTGGTCGCTGAAATCCTGCAATGATTGTTGGTGGCAAGATCGCGCCGCTGTTTCCAAGATGTTGCGATTGCTGATGCTGCGAGAGGCGCTGGGGTACGGATGGCTACGGCTGCTCGGCTTTTGTTTCCATGCCGCTGGCGCTGTAGTTTGGCATGATGCAGGAGCCGATGGAGACTGGGGGATTTAGCGGCAGTTCTCTGAATTTCCGATTGCCAGGTAGACACAGGCCGCTGCAAGGCGTAGCAGGACGGCGTGAAATCGTGCAATGATTTTGCGGCAGTTTGGCATCCTGCATGCCCTCTCCTCTGCGTGGCCTGATTGATCGACCCGCGCGCACACAGCCATGTTACGGTAACATGTCATGGTCCCTTAAAATAACAGATTAGGTGGTGGTGGTGCCGTGGATCATGAGGCGTAGTACGCCCATCGGTGGCGAATCAACGCGTACACACTACACACGCGCCTCTTGGGCACATCACAGTCACGACCTGACGATCCAGCATGGACCATCTGTACTATGCCACTGACAATCTGGGAGCCAAGTTGCGTGCGGCTCATCGACGTGCGATTGAGGCTGCATTTGGGATCTTTCGTGTATTACAAAGAGAAAAAAAAAGCCCTGTCTTGGACGGCGTAAGCGTTACAATTGAGTGAACGTGGCTTCGGTTCTTCAACACACGGTTGAGATCATGTTTGGGATCTTTTTCGTATTCGAGAAAAAAACCTATAACTGGAACAGCGTAAGCGTCGTGATTGAGTGAATGCGGCTTCGGTTCATTGGTACACGATTGAGGCCATGTTTGGGATCTTTTGCGTATTCGAGAAAATAGAAGGTTATGGTTGGAACGACATAAGCGTCGCGATTGAGTGAACGCGGCTTCGATTCATTGGCACACGATTGAGACCGTGTTTGGGATCTTTTGCGTGTTCGAGAAAATAGAAGGTCATGGCCGGAACGATATAAGTGTCGCGATTGAGTAAACGCGGCTTTGAGGCCACGTTTTGGGGATCATGGGCCATGATTCATTTTCTTGCATTTCACTCCGTGGGGTGTATCTGAAACGGCGTAAGCGTCGTGATTGAGTGAATGCGGCTTCGGTTCATTGGCATACGATTGAGGCCGTGTTTGGGATATTTTTCGTATTCGAGAGAAAAGAAGGTTGGGGATCTTTTTTCATAGTCGAGAAAAAAGGTTGTATCTGGGGATGCGTAAGCGTCACGATTGAGTGAATGCGGCTTCGGTTCATTGGCACACGATTGAGTTCATGTTTGGGATCTTTTGCGTATTCGAGAAAAAAAATTATGGCAGGAACGACATAAAGATCGTGATTGAGTGAGCGCGGCTTCGAGGCCGCGTTTCCCGTGGTTCATTTTCCCTCATTTTCATGCCGTGGGGTGTTTTTGTCGCGGTGCATTCGGCCGGACTATTCCACTTTTCTCACTCAATTGCGACTAGGGACGGATCCATATTCACGATGAGTGCTGCTGCATACAAAAAAAAATTAGAAAACTATGATTATGTTTAATTTTTTACCATAAAGTCACTCGTATGGTAAAAATCTATGCACCCACGAGACAACCACGTCTCTTTAAATGTGCTCTAGTTTCGCTCCCTGATCGCGACGCCAACGCGGAAACAAAAATGGCCTAAAACGCCACTGATTAATCCGCGTTACCCAAAGCCAACGCCTCTCGAAGAGGCGGACGCACACGACAACAACAGATCGCGATGTACTTACGCGACTGCGACTCAGGGTACCGTGGTAGCCCGACTGCGCAAGCAACACACCATTTCAGCGAAAAATACTGCTGCTGCCTGCACGATGATGATGTTCATCAGTTCGAAGAGCTGAAGCAACTACTCTTGTATGTACGCGCTTCTATATGTCATCCATGTCCTCCTTCGTCGTCACTGTAAGGTTTCAGAGAGAAGTGTTGGTTCGTAAGCTGTCCATTTGCAGGCGTAAAGCCTACGTGGAGGATCGGCGTATTTTATTGCATAATGGCCACATAGATAAGTTTTGTGTCAAGCTTCAGCTTTTTTTTTTTTTTTTGCCGAAATTGGCATTTCAGATGCCGGCAACATGCCATGCCATGCCATCTTGGGAGCTGTTCGTGCACGGGATAGGATAGCCCCTTTTGGTGATATGATTTAACAAGGCACAAGCAGGCCTGAATCATTCTAACCTTTTCTTTTCCTCAGCTGAAATCATGATAGCCTTCCAGAGTAACAAGGAGCATTATATTTAAGTTGACCTCAGCATAGCACTTGCCTCAGAACCAATCAAAGAGCTAATTTGGCCTGTTAGAAAAGAGGGGAGGCTCAATTATTAGCACTTGTTTTCTCGGAGGCCCATTTCCTACGGTCGGTGGTTCACAGTTGACTCTCTCCTCGCCTGAAAGTATGGTTCTTCAACAAGCTATTATTGCATAATCCGGCCACTCTAACTAGTAGTGGCTGTGTGTTAAAACTTGTAGATTATTCTCTCTGGCTCCAATCATCTTACCATGTGAACACGGTAATTTTGTCAAAGTATATACTCCGTACGTGTACTTGACGCTACTTCAGGTAAAGAGACCTCTGATCATACACATATGCATGCCTTTAATCAACTTTTCAGTACTGGGATAATGTACACAAACTCTCTTCAGACATATTTGACATTTGAGACCTCTGTATGTATGCAATGATTCTTGGGCAGAGTTGACCTTCCAAGATGCCTCATCATCCTATACATATGCTTCAGGCCGACCTGGCCACATGATTTGAGCCCTCCACATGGGCACATGAGTTCGTTGCACCAGTGCATGATGGAATCCTATATTATCAGAAGGAAACAGAAAAAAAACGGAAACGAATAAATAAACTGAATCTTGGCAACTCGATTGCTAGATATTTTAGACTAGCAATAGTTTAATAACTAGATACGTTGCAGTCTAAACCCGTTTGCTTTTATATTTTAAACAAAAAATACTGTGTCGGAGACGTTTGACACAAAGCTATATTAAACCTAGAGTGATAGTCCTGGGATAAGAAAAGTGTTTCAACAAAGCAAAAGCTCAAACTTTTTTCCAAGTCCAGGTCAAGTGTTCGGTAGAAAAATTGAAGGGCGTGACGTGAATAAAAGAACACTTGGCACACCATACGTCCATATCAATCCATAAACCCTAGCATATTACGCCGTCTAGGTGTGTGTTGGAAAGGTACTCGAGCTAGGTTTAAACTAGTGCTAGCTAGTAGCTAGGCTCTGTCGACATGCAATGCAACAAACAGATGCACGGACGATAAGGTATGTCAGCCTGATCAGATCGTGCAAGCCCACTGGCATACAGATTTGTCTGTGAGCGAGGCAAGAACACAAGGAGAAGAAGAAGATCATTCGTTTGTAAGCAGAAACAAATTTCGGCAGAGAAGGCTTGGTTGAGTTTGGGTTCTTAACTGCTACAGTTGTCATCAGTCTTGATATTTTGGGACTTAGGCGGCGCAGCGACATCAGAAATTTGTTGCCGTATGGCCGTGCAGTTTGAAAATCTTGCTTCTGCATTACTACAACCAGCACTGTGATGCTGCCTTCTTTTGAAAAAATGGATCCAGCAAGGACTTGTTCCTTTCAAGTGAGCACTTGAATCGGTTTGATGGCATTGTCATCCAGCGGTCTGTCTTCCAGAGGACGTCACAGCCTTTATTGTTCTGATGAATCCGGCAGCCTGCAGCCAATCTGAGTTCGGAGTGGTAATGAGTTTCAGAGACAGGAAAGAACATGCTGAATGAATACTTATAAATCTGGCATGGTAGTTTATAAATGTGGCATGGCATGGTAATGAATACGTACAGCCTTTATTGACAGGCTTCGCTGTGCTTTCATCTGGACTGGTGGCGATGAGTCGGGCGGAGGACAATGCAAGGTGGCATGGCTGAATGTCTGCAGGCCGACAGAGCTTGGTGGCTTGGGTATATCTGACCTGCGACGCGTCGGTGTTGCATTGCGGGTTCGATGGGCTTGGCGTGATCGGAGGCGGGGAATCATGCCGCAGACCCAGGAGCGCGCGGTCCTGGCATTGCTTCAGGTGGCTACTGTCTTTGCTATTGGCAATGGCCGGTCCATCTTCTTTTGGACGGATTGCTGGCTAGATGGACAGAGCGTCGAGATGATTGCACCCCTTGTCTTCGCGGCTGTATGTAAGAGGAAGCTCAGGTCGACAGTGGCGGAGGCGATGGCGGGGAATGCGTGGGTGAGTCACTTGGCGGGCTCCTTCTCTTAACGCTTCCTCATCCAGTTTGGCCACTTGTGTGATTTGCTTGATAGGGTCCAGCTCTCCGAGGCACCTGACACCTTCACTTGGCGCCTATCGACTGATGGGCATTATTAATCGACAAGTGCTTATGGAGCCATGTTCTTGGGCTCATCACCGATGCTGGGCGCAAAGGAGTTATGGAAAACAGCGGCACCGGCTTGAGTACGATTCTTCTTCTGGCTTTGTTTGCATGAACGTTGTTGGACTGCCAACAGGAGGTTTAGGCATGGTCTGCAACAATCAGATGAGTGCGTCATATGTGACCAACATTCAGAGGCGATGGATCACATCATGTTAGGTTGCAGCTTCAGCCGTCAGGTATGGTATGTGTGGCTTGCGAGGTTACATCTCTTGGATATCATTGTTGTCGAAGAAGAGCCAGTGTTGCAATGGTGGCTCAGAAGTCGCAAAGCAGTACACAAAACTTTTCGTCGGGGTTTCGATTCTCTTTTCTTCCTTGTCGAATGGATGCTGTGGAAAGAAAGAAACACGAGGACCTTCAACAGGGTGGCAACAGCGCTGGTTTTGCTTTTTGAGAACATGCTAACGGAGGCAAATACCTGGGTGTCAGCCGGTTGCAAGCAGCTTGGCGTGCTGCTCTCTAGACTTTAGCTTCTCTATCTTTTCTGTTGTTCGAGGCACAGTTGTTTCAGTCATGTAATCTTTAGTTGTGCTTTGGTGGAGACGGTCGGTCTTTTGTGACACGCTAATGGTAACCTGTCTTATTGCTTGCGTGTTGGTAAGGTTTGGTGGTTTATGACAAACTTTGCTTTATTTTCTCATGTTTAATGAAAAACGCGCAACGGCGTGGTCACTAAAAAAAAGAATACTTATAAATCTGCAGGCCACAGTGGCCGCAGCACATCAGATTTGGAGGCGGCCTTGATGAGAGCAATAAAGTGTTAGCTAGCTCTCCACTGGTGATTATGGCATTTCCTTGTCAAGTTATTGGATGGGGCTGAAAAATATCTGAACTTGCCTGCAGTGCACCCGTCACTGCACTGAAATGCCATCATCTCACCAAATGGCACTGCGACGTGTTTGTTTCTTTCCATTTGTGATGTTATGTGATTAGCTCAGCGTCACTGAATAATCTCGGTCTGGGTTTGTTAATCCCTGGATGGCCTTATGTGTCGCTAGCACAGTGAACGCTGTTCTTTCAGTGTTTGCTAACGCAGGAGGCCCAACTGAACAATTTAAAAAATCTCTGGTGCACGCACTTGCATTACATCTTAGTGCTCGCTTTTAGTTGCCTTACTGTACTCTACCCAAAGGTAGACACTACTCTATAGGGTCGCATCCAGTGCCGTAGGCTCCCGCACTATGAGGTCTGGAAAGAGAAAATAACCAATAGCCTTTTTCGCACAAATATATAGAAGCTGGGACTTAAATCCTGGACCTCTTAGTCACACACGGTAGAACTCTGTCTACGTAGAAAATACTATCAGCTCGCAGCTCGCAAGAGTCATGGCGGTACGTTCTGTCGCCGGTTCATTCTCATCGTTTTCTCATAGCCTGCTGAATATCCAGCGCACGGACGCAATGGCGTGAAACTTTGAGAGGCAGAGGAAAGAAAACCAGGCACCGGGCGCTGGTACGTGCGCCGGTGCGCGGCGGCTATGGCATGGTCGCCGGCCAAGTCCTCGGCAAATGCCTGCGGCGGGCGACGTATCAATGATTGGTCGCTGCTCGAGGATCCGCTGACGCTGATGCTTTCCCTGCCGTGGAAAGTCACGCTCGACGCCGGCGACTTCTCCGAGCTCGTGGGTCGAAATTTCATGCGGCGACGCCGAGACGCCTCTGCGCCCTGCGCCCTGTGCCTGTGCGCCCTGCGGCGGGGTGACGACCCACTGCCCGCTACGTCGTGTCGTGGGTCGATCGGGGACTCGAATCAGCAGCTCGTTTCAATTCAATCATTGTCGATGTCGTGTCCATTCGTGCAAACTGACGTCGCTGTTGACTGACCGCCGGCCGCCGACCGACTGGCTGACTGCTGTGGAGAGTGGAAAGCTGCGGAACCAGCGTGCGCGTGTTTTGACCACGACCAACCTGACACTTGTGAAGAATGTTAGAAATAATTGCAATTTAGCCTTTATAAGAGAGATTTTTTTTGAGAGGGTACAACGAGGATGCCACGAACACACGTCACGCTCACACCATAACACACGCACACACGCGTGCGCGTCCTTGCACATATTAAGAAGGGATTGGAAGGTGTAAAGCCTTCAGTGCGTAGAAAATACGCCACTGAACACGACACGTGTGCGTACCCTTTAGCCCAGACCGAGACTCGTCGTAGGGCCAGTGGGGAAAAACCCCGGTAGGAAAATACATAGAATTATTATTTGGGCCATAGCCCAAAGCTTCTGGTAACAAAGAACTGTCCCGGCGCAACGCGAGAGGCGCGCAGCCCATGGCCCATGATGGCCATTGGCTAGGTTGCTACCGTAGTCCCCACTAAAGCCCACGTTGAGAAGATTTTCTGGGCCTCAAGCATGCTTCTACACCTGAACGATGGGCTGCATCCCATTAGTTAGGCTTAGCAGAGTAGCAGGCCTTTTGCTAAAAAAAAAAAGCAGATTAGCAGACCTTCTCGGTTCGTTGGTCCAGAACGCAGGCCATAATAAGGTAGGAAAAAGTCTATTTTAGCCCTTTCAAGTATTGATGACGAGGGTATCTTTTCCTTCTAGATGTATATATAAAATAATAAAATCAGTTGTTATACACCCTGTAAATCTTTATCTTTATCTATACCTATATACTTAATTTTCTGTCCGCCAGCTAAAATCTGTCCGCCCACCTCTCCTCTGGTCTTTATCTGTTTATTAATTAATTAATAATTAACCATTTTATTATTACGGAGTCCATTAAAGATTGTCTCTATAAAAAATATAATGTTGGGCTGGTTTTACTGTACGTCAGTAGGCCTGGGTGCGTATGTTTGGGCTGTGCGTGTGTGGGCTGTTGGCTGGGTGCGTGCGTGACTTGGGTTTACAACTTATAAGTTTTTTCTTTTTTATTTATTCCTATCTTAATATGTCAATTTTAACAGCAACTTAATTAACAAAAATGGTTGATTTAGGTAGCAGGAAGATTTTGAAGCTATTTTTCTAAAGAAAAATCTTTTGATGTTATTTTCTAAACTTTATATCTTTTAGTTGTACAGATCTAATTTTCAAGAAAAGAAAATTGCGACAAACAAAGGATGACCGTTGTAATTTTATATCTTAATTCTATTATAACATGGCTCAATAAGAAAAAAGGAACAATTGGATATTTATTGAAAGCTAGACTATTTTCTATTAAAGAAAAAATAGATATAATCTGCTACACATATTGTAAATGTTAACGAAAATATATATGCAAGACAAAATGAAAAGTCTTTCATAATTCATACTACAAAGAGTATAATGAAAAACTAATTATGGCCTATTGTCTCATGTATTTATTCTTCGAAAATTTCATATTAAATGCACCTCCTTGACGAGTTCCTGACCCCCTCTACGACCATGAAGAACATCATCGTCACTTGTGCTCCCAGATAGAGCTATTATCCACGTCCACCATGGTGAGAATGCATGTTATTGATAATTGACCAGTCTTATTTCTCAAAAAAAACTGCATCGACCTGGCTATCTCCTCAAGTATGCTACCAGACTTTTTTTTTCTTTTCGTGTCTTTCTGATGAATAAGTCTATGGTAGTGTTTTTATCCTTACTCCAAGTTGGAAAAAGACCGTCGACTCTACTAATAAGGAAAATCAAACTATACTAAAGGAAACATAAGATATCAATCCTAAAATAGAAAAAAATATGTATATATACATATGTTAGGGCTATATGGATTCGATTCGAACCATAGACCTTCTCAGTAAAATGAATCAAACATTATTATCAATGTCGTGATTGCTTCCCGATGAAGATTTGTGGTGGCATGACATCGTCTAGGGCAAGGTGTAAAGTTCAGATCGAATGAAGGCCTATCATCAACGGAGTCGACACCAACGACCACCGCATAATAAATTATACATTCCGTTACAACACACGTGTATGTTTGCTAGTCTTTATCTAATAATAAACCACCAAAATTTTGTCCGCTAATAAGTTTCTGACCGCTCCTCTCTCGGATCTGTCCACCTTTTGTTTCCGTTTTTTCTTTTCTGTCCACCTCTCCTCCCGTAAAAGAGTTATATATCCCCCTGTTAGAGTCCGTATAAATTGTTAGTCCGTAAAGGACCACGCCTAGCTAACGATGTCTTCGTCCACCGCTGGAATCGAATCAAACTTGGACAACAGCGAGGTGCAATGGGACCTCCATGACTCTTCGTCCTATAAACAATATAGACTCCATACCCAAATAATCATCTTAATTGGGGCAGCGATGGCGAGCTGTATAGTCGCGAGCTCGGGCCGCGATGGTGAGGCGCCAAGGAGTCATGAACGCGAGCCGCAGCAGCGAGGCGGCATCGAGTCACGAACGTGTGCCTTCCGTGGCTCCTCCCGGATGCGAGACGTGCAGTGCTTCACCATGGCTTCCTGAGGCGAGCTGGACGGTGAGTCCGAGACAGCTCGCGACATATGGGTGTCGGGTTCGGCGAGGAGCCCCGACCGGGCGGCGACGATGCTGGGAGAAGTGGCGTCTGGAGCTTATAGTGAGACGGGGCGACAGCGACGGCGGATACCGGAGGAGCTCGGAGAGGGGGTGGCAAAGGTTTTCTTGTAGGCGCGACCATCTAGGGTTCCAGGGTGCCGGCCATCGTCACCGTTCGTGCCGCGTTCGTGCCTGCGCAGATTATGGGTGCGCGGTGCTTACGGCTGTTCGCGACGTCCAGTCTTCACGAGCGGGCGAAAGAGACGGAAAGAAGATGAAGAAGACGGGGATAAGACGGAATCGTTGAACTGTCGTCCGTCGGTTCGCTCACTGACAGGTGAATTTTAAAGATGGCACCAGCACCAAGAATGAAAATACCCTGAGTATTAGCGCTCGTTGGTGTCTATTTTAAAAATATCTAATTAATATTTAAATATTTTTAAAAATTTTAAAACTTTACATATTAATAGTATTCAAATAAAAATATATTATCCTAAAATTTAAAATTCAAACAACTTTTATAAAAATTCATATAAAAAAATAAATTTTAGTCATTAAAGGATAAAATTTAGAATGGGTGAAATTTATTTTTTTATATAAATTTTTTTAAAATCTGTTTGAATCTCAAACTTTGGAACAATTGTGGGCGGTCCTTAACTCATATTTTATACCGTCAATTAGAACACCAAACTTAGTGAATAGGGTTTTATGCTAATAATTTCCACGAGTTTTGATATTTTACTTGTTTTGCAGGGCTAAGTATAAAAACACACCAAGTTAGGCCAAAAGAAGAATAAAACATAAAGAAAATATTCATTTCCCATTTTGGACCAAAGCAAAACAAGGAAGTAGAGAAAGAAACCCAGCCCACTCATCTCAACTGAGCAAATCCACAACATGGCTGCAGTCCAGGCCCTTATACCAGTCCACCACGCGAAGTCGGTCGCGAATCGACTCGAGGGTGGGCGGGCCGGCGCACCTGGTCCGGCCGGCGTACTCCTGAGGCGGTTCGGGCCCAACTGCCTCGAGGCGGTACATTCAATGCCAAGGGAGGGCGGTGCGCTGTGGGTTTTCCTATTCTACCCCCGAACCGCCTTCCACTAGCTATAAGAGGAGGGGAGGAGGCACTCTCATTCCATCAACACACCAAGGGAGAAGAGCACTATATATTTGAGCATCACTCCAAAGGGGCTATGCCCTAGTAGCTATCTAGAGTTAGAAAGTGAGATACGAGGAAAGAGAACGGGGAAGTGCCGGGCTTGTCGGCGTCTCCCCGAGCTTGTACCCGTACGAACAAGCACTTAGCTCCTTCACGGGATCTTGGCTAAGTAAGTGTTCGTATTTCTTATAGTCTGATAAAATTCCTTTGTTTAGCTAAGCTTACCAATACTTACTTGCGGGATCGTCGTTCGTTCTTGTGGCGGATGCTCTAGTAGAAGGACCCCGGGGACGGGTAAGCCTTGATATCACGCTAGAGTAGTAGTTGACAGCTTAGACGTGGTGTTTAGGCTCCAGGCTACCTTCGTTTGCATCGTTCCCGTACGGTTGAGGTTGTAGGCGGCGGGAAGTGACCTTGTCTCGTTCGTCGTTTGTAATCCTCCCACGTCCGTGTTCGGCGTAGAGCCGTACGCCGGTATCGTCTGGCAGACTAGGTGCGCTCCGGTGTCCCGAAATGAGCAAGTAGAAGTATTACAACGCCATCCTTAGAACCCTAAAGGCTATAGGAATCCATCTTTATCTCCTTTCTATATCTTTTCTTGTGTTGTTTCTTGGGCGAACTAGCTAGTTGAAATACCTCCGTTCCCTGTGGAAAATACGATACCTTGAATATTTTTAGATGAAGGCTACAACGGTACTTTCGTACGCTTGCGGATTCTCTGCATACGTTAAGAAATACCAATAATAATGATCATATAGTTTGGTACTATTGTTACGCAAAGTTTTAAAATTCTTTAAAACTTCTAAATATGAATATACAAACACTTGCGGTCGCTTATAAGCTTACCACAGCACTTTTCACGAGATCAGTTGGGCACAATGGCATGCAGCAGCGGTGGGATCAATGGTGCTGCCAGGGCGGTGGGTTTGACCAGCGAACGGCAGTGCGCCACATGGTCATGGGTAAGTCGCACGGGATGGTGTTGCGTGGGTGGGTGCCAAGCAGATGGAGCCGACGATTTCCCAATCAGTACTCATCAACGAACAAATCAATTTTTGACACAACGACTAGCCCCTAAGCCCCTATTTAACTTAAGATATTAGAATTGTTACAACTTTGATATTTTTATGAATCCATAAATGAAGCTTTTAAACTTATATCAAGCAATATTAAAACAAAAATAGTATGAAACTAAAGTTACAAACCTATACAAAACAACCAACATGAATTAGAGGAGCTCGATGGGTGATACATATGTTCCTTTTACACGCAAAGAGAAGCAAAGAAGAAATGGGCAAAGATCCACGAATCGAAAAAGAGCCCTGCCGGCGCCCATTGTGCACCGACGTCGTGCTCGCGGCCGTGGCCGCGCCTCGCTCGTGCTTGAGCTGGCCGCCGCCGCCGCGCCATGCATGCTCCATGCTCGAGCAGACCGTAGCCGCCACGTCCTGCTCCGTGTTGGCGCCGTTCGCCGATGCCTCTGCTCTGCACTCGTGACTCGGTACTGCCTCCGCACAAAGAAAAAGTCACAAACTAGATATTTAACTGTATTAACACATATATAAACATATATACTATGAAAATAAAAGAGTACTTTATTATACATTTATGATTAGATATTTGTACGTGATTTGCAATACAAAAGACGACTTAATAGTGCATTGTTATATTATTACTAATATTGATTTATGTTATGAATGTCATATTCATTCTATCAGTAGTATGGTTTTGTCCCTTATATAAATGTTTAAATCGCTATCTATGTAACTACTCATCAAGTTGTCCGACCCGGTGCAACGCACGGGCATGTTTTGCTAGTAAATCTTATATAATAGTCAAATCAAACCCCCTAATCCAACTTCAATGGTGGTTTAACTGCAATTTTAGCTTACATGACGTCACGTCAGCAACGGGAAAGTAAATGGGACAATGTTGAAAAGTGTAGAAGTAAACCATACAAATATCATTATAAAAAATCCAAATACTTTTTAAGAAAAAAGTATTGCAACTACAAAAATCATAAATCTAGTTGATCTAAGAAAATCCATAGATTTTTTTAGTCCGAAGCATATATGAAACCAATCAATTTTTCTCTCCAAAATCATATTGTATTTATTTGATAGTCGATACTCTTGTTGTCTACTATAACTGAAACTAGTCAACAGTATCAATCTGGAATGCCTAGAAGGCCAAGTGACTTAGACAGCAACATAAGTGCTATATAACTATGCGCTATGGAATTCTAGAACTAATAATAGGTGTGTTATTATTTCAGTGCTAAAGTCCATGATCTGAGTCAACAAGGCACACATTTCGTTTTGGCTCATGTAAGAAGGGAAGCAAACATGGCTGCACATTATACAGCCAAAGTTTAATTACTTTACTTTCAAATTCTAAATGTGTGTGGTTGCATGATGTCCCCAACTTTTTATCTGATTTTTTTCATCAAGACTCTCAAGTTGAGAACTAAACAAAGCAATATAATGTTTCTTTATTCTCATCTTATACTTAATTTTATTTAGCACGAATATATGGATAAGACCTCCTTACTTTTTCATAGAAAGATAGAAAGCGGGGGAGCAGTAGGGTTTAGGTGAAAAATGAAAATAAACATGGGTAAGTTAGGTTATTACATGATCAAGAACTAGGCACATTGAGTAGTGACCAGAATATATACTGTATGTGCTTTCCCAAATGTCCACTATTATATCATGGTGATTCCGAAGTCGCCTCAACTCTCATCTCCGTAGCAATTTTGCAGATAGATAATATCAGTACAACTGTATATTTTTTGGATTGTTAGCAGTCCAAGATATCTGCCTCATGGTATGTGGTATCAGTAGACAAAGACCACTATATGCTTTGTGGATTTTTCTATTTCACTTTTCAACTTCGCACAACTTGTTCTCTTGCTTTCCTAGGATAAGTTATGTGCTAGACTTAAATCTGGTTTAAATTCCATGATCTAAAGTTTAGTTGGTTAAAATCAAAGGCTACATTTTATACCATTTTAGCACACTTTTGTGTGGTCTACTAAACTAATGAACTTTTGGAGGTGGACAATCTAAAGTTTTGAGTTGTAGTGGTATGTGAAATCGACCCCCACCAAGAGGCCACTTGTAGTTAGTCATCATGTATTTATAGTGCCCAAGGGGATGAGGGCAAGAGATTATCTCCCACCACTCTTATTTGCTTAGCTTGTCATCAAACTCTAGCTTTTCTCGTCTCTCCTTCCTACTCTTCCCCTTAACCTGTTTGAGCTCACTTGTCTAAGAATTTCAGAAGCAAACTCTAGACACATGTACAACAAAAGGGAAGAAAAATCAGTATTCATATGAGAAACACATTGCCCACTATGTAAGATTTGAGTGGTTGTTGGAATGTTTTTAGCATTTTAGACATGATCTTCAATTCAACTAAAGTCCCATATTGATTCACCTTCTCAAAACCAAGAGTCATGTCCATTACCATGGCAAGAGTCTTATAGAAATTTTATTTCCTAAATCAAGATAAGCATGTAAAACAATAATGTCGATCTCTTTTTCAAGTTGAAAATAAATTGGATCATATTTGGTAGCAGAAGACCAAGTTATCAGCAAAACTTGAGGAGACTCCGAGAAGGTGTTTGTCAATGATGTTGAGCAAAATCTAGCAAACTCTAAACAATACGCTAGACAAGGAAAAAGTCAAACAAATGAATAGATAAGATAGTCACAACCGTCGTTGCGCTGTGTAATTTCAGAAATTAGAGTAGCGTAGACGAGTTCCTAGCATGACTGTCAGCAAAGGCGAACAAGCAAAGACACTGTGTAGAGACTAGCGAGGGTTACAGTTCTAGCGGCGGGTCTACTCGATGGTGCAGATAGGTTCATGGCGCGACGGAGAGGTTGGCGCCACCGCCATCCTTGCCGCTTGCGACCGCGTGGGACTCGGTTCCTGGTGCGATGGTAAGGTTGCCACCATGGCCATCCTCATGTCTAGGGACGACACATGACTTTGTCCCTAGTGCGACAGTGAGATCGCCGCCGCCACCATCCTCGCCACTGACCACACGTGACTCCACCAATTTGGGCCGCCGCATGCGAGACGAGAGGGCGCGACTTGCCACCGCGCCATCGTCGCCACTGACTGCACAAGACTCCACCAACTCGGGCCGCCGCGTTCTCGTGACTCTCCACCGGCCCGGGCCGCCGCATGCGAGACGAGAGAGACAACTATAATCCCTAAGTCCCAGCGACCAACCGACGATTCAGCGAAACGGAGATGGAAGTATGGAATGAACAAACGTGGCCCAGTTCAATCGAGACCCAACTGAGTGAGCAAAGGATGACCCAACAGAAAGAAATGACATCTGACGACGCCTACTACACTGAAAAAGAAAGGAGAAACAATGATTAGACTCTATTCTATCCAATGATCTTGCTCATCTCTTCTAGTAACCTCGTACGCGCTATATGAGTGATTACCTCAGCTACATATACTTGATTAGTAATCCAAATCACTGGAAAAGTGATTAGTTCAAGGAACCACACCGTCCTATAAATGAGATGCCGTATCATAATCAAATTCTGTGAAATAGACTCATTCCTAATTATCCGTTCCTAGAAATGAGGTGACCATGGATATATATTCTATCAAGATCTAAACGGGGCTAATTCTATCCCACGATAAAAAGAAGTGCCAAGAAGATAGTAAACATACACTGCATTTGTCAAAGTATAAACATCTCATCGGCATCCTAATCCTAGCTAAAACCTAGTAAAAGACAGGCCAGGCAAAGGCCGGCAGATTAGTCACACCACACATGTCCATCGTCGGGCAAGCGACCTTTTTGAAGATCTGTACGTTGGATGAGAAACCGCATTATGAAATGACAGCACCGGCAGGCAGTCTCACGTTCCGTCTATCAGATCAGGTGGCCGGCGAGGGAACAGTTCCAAAACGTTTAGCAATCAGGCGGTCACGTCGAGCAATTAACTAGCGCGCGTGCATCATCCGATCCTGCGGTTTTTGGTCTACATGAATGATGGGTGCGTGGCCTGCCGCGGGGATAAGGAGGTGGATGTTGACGAATGGAAGGTGAAGACGATCTCACATGGCCCTGCGACTACGAGCTGCTTGCTTGCCATCGAGAATTCGAGATGCAGGCCAGTCGGAATGAATGCGCCCGGCCGGCCGCCACTTGCATTTGATCCGATCCCCACCATATTCATGTCGATCCTGAGCAGAGATAATTGTACGCTGTTGGACAGGTGATCGACACGATGATGAGGCACGGGCATCAGCTAGCTATTAGCCGGATGCAATGACTGCGTCAATGTGTCCGGAGGAAAACGTGGACAAATGTACGTTCGCAAATGGGCGCGTCTGACCGTGGCAGCTGTAGCACGAGCTGATCGATGAGGTCCATCGATCGGTCTCCCGTGTGTACATCCTGTGTACGCTTCGCTCGCCAGAGCGTACGACCCGCCGCTAGCTCTCGGCTACGTACGTGCACATTGATCGATCGAGCATGTGCATGTCCGGCCGGGCGAACGGACGGCGATCCGGCCGTTGATGGAGCCGTGCGGGGGCCGCGCGCGCGCGTTTAATTTCTCTGCGAACAAGATCCATGCGTTTCACTGCACTTGCGCATTTTCCCCCGCGGCCCCGACTACCCCATGGCGTGGCCCCGAGCGCCGACACGTTCCCCTGCCATGCGTTGCCGGCGGTCCAACTCCAGCGGGCCGCGCCCAGGCGGCGGCCTTTCACCTTCTGGGGGTGATGGGAGTGGACGCAAGGACGGCTGCGCCCCACGCACGGCGCCCGGACACGACTGGCCGATGGCGACCGTCCGATCGCGGCCCGGAAAGGCGCAGATCGTGGCACGACATCGGTGGTGACGTGCATGCTAGCTGTTTATCGTCACGTGTCGCTCTTGCTTGCCCTGGTGAGTCAGAACAAGGAACGTACACCTAGTTTGAACACTACGGCGGTCTCCGTGCGCGTGTAACCGTGGTTCATTAAGGGCTGCAGCCTGACCACGGTGAGGTACGCTAAAATCATACGCGCATCAGTCTACGATCTCTTGGGAAAAGGGAAAATAATGATGTGGATGTGTAGGAGAGGAGATTTAGAGCAATGAAAACGACATGTGAGAGAAAAAGGTAGCCACGACGATGAAAAAGTGATGGTTCTTGTACCAACATATGTCACAATCAACTTTTCTTCTAAGGCAGCTCCAATGTAAGGTGAGATGCATATGAACAACTTTGCATCTAGATACCTGGGCCATGACCTGAACTTGGACATACAAAAGGGGCCCTAGGACGACACTAAATGCGGGACTGAGGGAGTATATTAAATAATATTCACCGCTACGATTATATAGAGTTGCATTATTGTTAGTTGCAATTCAATTGACTTATATAAGCTTTAAAAAGCAAGTTTAATTAGAGATGGATCATGGGATTACAATAATTTTGGTAGCTGGATTGTTATAATTCAATCCATATAGTCGTGTCTGAGTGTTTGGATCACCTTTAGATTATTTTCTTTCATTAATATCTATAATCCAGTTGGACCAAATTTATATCATGTTAAGATTATTTGTAGGCGGACGCTATACATCATGTTAAGATATTTGTTGGAAGGATGCTATCTAGTATATCTACAATACAGACAATTTTGCTGCTAGATAGTGTCTTCCAACTAGCTACTAATACCCACGGATTTACAGTGTTAATTAAGCAGCAAATGCCAATATTCAAACCTATAGCTTTTTGCATTTGTTACGTCTTTGAGTAAATTTTGGGGCCCTACTGTTAGTCTCATCCCACCATGTTTGACGGGGTTTCTCTGGAATGTCGATCAGGGCAGGGGCGTAGCTACATAGCCCTAGTGGGTGCCAATGCACACCCCCACCCCACCCCACCCCCCCTGAACAGGGATCTCTCTGCCTCTCTCTGCACGTATTGCCGATCCACCTCTACGTCCTGCCGACACGTTTACTTGGCACTAGTACACCTTTGTGGCTCTGTGGTTCTGTCGTCGTCCCTAGGCCAATATATAATGGCCGTTCAGGTGTTCCGACTTGGCAAGTGTCACAACGACTGCCAGTGTGCGGCAACTGTGCACGCACCAAGATCAGGCATGCGGGTCCCTCTGCAGGCCTTGTGTCTCTGCGAGCTGCAAATTAAAGGCAAAGCTGACCTTGCTTCATCTATCTGCAGGAACGAGCATCTGTGTGCTGTCGTCCTCGTCACCCTGTGTTTGTACACTTGGTACTTTGTTTTGTATACCGTGGGTGGTGATCAACGCCAAATGGCTCCAAGATGGAACTAAGCAAGTAGCCATATTATCTCGCAAGCTGAGCAGCATCCATCTCCAACAGGAGCTGCGTACATCGATCTAGCTACTAGCTATGTGATTGTGATCTCATCTGATCTATATGGCTAAGCTGCAGTGCAAGCAGTAGCTAGCATCTATCTATCTCTTGCATACTATATACTTGCAGGCCACCCTGACCCAGCCCCTTGGCGGGCGCGGCGCAGTATATAAGCGGCCTGCACCTGAAGCATCTCTTGCTATCAAGTGGGTCTGTGGGAGTGTGTCCACCACCGGCACCGAACAGAGAGAGCATCGATCGATCGGGCACTAGGGAGACAGCAGCAAAGCAAAGCAGAGAGCCATGCCGAAGCTGCAGAGGTTCAGAGGAGTGAGGCAGAGGCACTGGGGCTCCTGGGTCTCCGAGATCCGCCACCCACTCCTGTAAAGTTCTTGGCCACTCATGTCATGCTGCATGTTCAGAGATCATATATATAGGGAGTACTAGCTTTGTTTCCTGTCGAAACTTTTGCGTGATGAGGTAGCAGTAGACAGTAGGCTGCTAAGGCTCCTCTGCTAGCTTAGCTGGTGCAGTTTTCTTCTCTCTGTTCCTTCCATGCTTCTGAAGTCTGAGAGTATATTGGCGACGGTGCAGGAAGACGAGGATCTGGTTGGGCACGTATGAGACGGCGGAGGACGCGGCGCGGGCGTACGACGAGGCGGCGCGGATCATGAGCGGCCCCGCGGCGCGCACCAACTTCCCCCTGAGCGTCAGCGGAGGCGGCGGCGGCACCCTCTCCCCGACGCTGCGCGCGAAGCTAGAGAAATGCTGCACGGCGCCGGCGCAAGAGCCGCAGCACGGCGCGGGCGTGTCGCGGGCGGGCGGGGACAACGGCAGTGCTAGCCGCGGCGCTGGCCAGCGGGACGACGAAGAGGAGGCTGCTGTGAAAGCCGAGCCCGACGCCGACGACGACGAGGATTACATCGAGGAGATGATCAGGGAGCTCACCTACTACGGCCCCGTGGAGATACAGCACCATCCGTCCGCGTCCTCCAGCGCCGCCACCGCCGCCAACTGCTCGAGCTCGGCGATTCGGTGACTGGAGAGCTAGCTATAGCTACTAGCCGTCGTAGCCGGTGCAGTCGTCGTCACCATCTGCGTTTGTTTGTTTCGGTAGGCAGGCACATTAGCCGTCCGTTAGGTGGGGCTCGACCCGGAGGGATTGGAATGGAACGCGAGTTGCATTTGCCCGGCCGGGGCCCGTTCCTGTTCCTGTTCCTGTTCCTGGGCTGGGGATTGGGATTCGGGTGTACAGAGCGGGAAGGGGACCAAAGGATCTTTCGTGATAAGGGTTCTTGATTTGGTTCATGATGTGAGGCTTGTTCTCGCCCTTGTCGTCTACCCCCTTTGGTACCCAGGCTCGACCTCCTTTATCTCTCTTTCCATTCCATCGCAAATCTGCGAGAGCTCTGGTTCATGCATTGACATGACGTGACGCGCCGTCGATCGATGCATCATCGATCGGATGCCGATCTTCGGTCGTCTTCCTGCGAGAACCAGACGCATTGTCGTTTCCATTCTGGTGGATAGTGGTGTGGTGGATTTGCATTTTCTCTCAAGCATGAGTCACGTCTTCTTCCAAGGATAGGAATAGGAATAGGATCGGCATCGACCACACGACACAATACTAGTGGCCACGAGGACAGGCATTGTGACTCCAGAGACGCGAAGGCAACTGTTTGGCCCAGTGCACAGTGTTTGATCGGATCAACAGTAAAGGCGGGCAGTTAACAGGACGTCACGAACGAACATTCAGGATCGATCCGTTTCGCCGTATCCGAGCACGATCCGAGGCCACTGTTTGGCCCATACACACAAGTTGCTTGCTACACAATAACCTGAGTTTGTGGTTGAGCATGCGAACACGAGATCCCCCTCTGAACATGGCATGCGGCAGTGGTCTCGTATCAGAAGCCATAGCGGTGGCGCAACAACCTTGCAATGCTCGAAGTACAGAAAAAACTCGTCAATTTATTATCGTAACAAATTAAAGCAGCTCATGTAAGCACAACACGTACAGAAAAGCCCAACAGCACAAACCAAGGGTTACATGATTACATCAACTGAAATACCAGCGTCCACCATACAGAGAGGAACAGCTCTGTCGCTGGATTCACTACACAGTAAACATACCTGATGACTAGAACACATGCTAGTTGTCTGCTAATACAACCAACAAACTATCTCTCCCCGATTGCACAAACTACCAAGACTTAACAAAGCTAGATACTTAAACATAAATCAAACAGCTACTGGTCCTAATGATCAACTCTAACCAGTATACGTGGTCATTATAAGGCCTACAATAATACAACATGGATACAGGTTGATGCACAATGCATCACACGAAGAAGCAACAGCAAGTGGGCACTAGCTCTAATTAATCTAGGTATCATGTTGCCCTTTTGGGCCGTTAATACTAGTGTACATCCATATAGTGCAGCAATGCCCCTACGCCGCTTTTCCTCTTGTGCTTCGCAACACCCTTTTCCGTCCTCGTTGAACATGGGATGATCTTGAGGCTCGCTTAGCCGGCTGTTCTGGCTTTGTACCTGGGCCATTCTCAACAGAATTAACATCTATAGCAGGAGCTGCAGACTCACTTAATTCGGTACTAGTGAGTGGCAGAGCACTGCTCGAGTTAGTGTAGCTAGGATTATCATTTCCCGATGATTCTAGCCCTGACTTGGAGTTGGCATTTGATTGATCCAGAAGACTGCATTGCCAAGGGAACTTGGTTACGGTAAATGCAAATTCCAAACAAAAAATTGGAGAAAAAGATAGAATCTGCAAAGTTGTGGTTACCCATTGACAGTTGTTTTCTTGGTTGACCCATTCATTTTGGTCTGCGCTGGGGGACCTGCACCATCTGGTATGGATTCTGGGAAAGTTTGCATAAAACCAGAAAGTCATTATAAGCACACTACCCCTCCTCTTCCAAAATACAGTAGAGATTTACTAAGATAAACAATCGCTTGGATTCTGCTTCTGCTGTAGCACTTTCAGAATTCATATCAAAACATAATTTACTAACCAAAAGATAGCAATTTTTAATTAACAAAAACAAGCAGATATCTAACAGATTCGTTGTACCTACAGACAGAAGGCTACAGCGGCATAACCACATGACAAAAAAATAACTACCTATATGGTTTATAGCAATGTTTAAGCTTTCACCGAATCTCAAGCAGTGCAATGCCTCACAATGTTTTTTTATCAACAAGCCTCACGGTGGTTGAAAAACCCATATAAACCTGGAACAAGGAGTTCTATTTTTTTTTTCAACATAAGTCACCCAAGCTTGTGTGTGTAATGGCAATCCAACTGAAGCCTGGATTTACTGGCTATCACAATAGCAATTATGTCTTTCCTGAGACTTGCAGTCAAGGTTGTCCATGATTTCTGGCCAATGCTTCCCTGCTCTCAACTGGGTAATCTAAGTAGAATACTGGACTTCCGGCCAATACAAGTTATTGCAGCTCCACAACCAGCAGGCCAATTTGGCAAATTTTAGAATACTGGACTTCCGGTCAATACAAGTTATTGCCACTCCACAACCAGCAGGCCAATTTGGCAAATTGTGGGTGGCTGATGATTAAGTAAGAAATCATCTAACTAATGAATGACACTCCTAAGTATCACTAAACCAACCAAATGCTGGCAATGGCTACACAAATGGTTAAGGTTGATATTTAGCTAGTTATGCAACTCAGTGGGTGTGAGTTGTGACAATTATTAGAACACAAAAAGTTGGTCTAATCTGGTACAAAAATTGTTGAAGCTCAGAAACTTCTCTACATACATCAGTGATCGGTTCATTAGAGAAAATTTGATGCGAGCTCAGAGTCTAGACAAAACCAAGCTGATTTAACCCCCACAAAAAATATGAATACAGTAAACGACAAACTAGAATCAAGATTTTTGTGATTTTGTCAGAAAGGGGAAGCCCTATAGTAAATACCTGAAGCTGAGTTGACATGTGTTTCCCCTATATGTGGTTCTGAAGTGGGAGCTTTAACATCTCCACTATTAGTATCCTTAGTAATTCTGAGACCCGAAACATGAGAAATTCAAGGAATAAATGGCACTATGTTAGTTTAGTGTAGATAAACCAAAATAACATAAGTATAAAATAATCCAGATCAACGATTTGATTATCTAATGTTATCAGTATCATGGAACTGAGCATTATATGACTTCACGAATGCAAAACTTCCCAATATGAATATGAACAGTAAAAGAGTGATACAAAACGTGACCGATAGTGACATCATGTAATCACATAAGCATCATTATTTAGGTTAATTACACAACTTTTGCGAAAAGATATTTTATGTTTTATTATATGTTTAAACTACAAATGGAATTAGACCTTACATAGAGAAACATCTATGCAGAACCAAAGTACAAAATCAGTTTCTTAAATAAGTTTATGCTAATGTAACTGTAGGTGGAGTTACAGCTCGGCATATATACTACTTAATCGGTAAGCCTATAACAGATTGCGCTGGTGACATTTAATTAACCGCAAGTAACTGATGGTGCAATTGCAGCAAAAACTGAATTAAACAATAAGAATTTTCTTATGCAAAAACTGACCCTGTGGAAGACACATCGTTACCCTCTGCAACTTTATCTGCACATGTATCACACTAGAATATTTTAGAACATGGTATTCACAGAGTCTATTATCATTATACATGGTTAAAAACTGGTTAGAATATCATGAGATAACCAGGGTTATCATGAGATAACCAGGGTTAGGAGTCAAGAACAACTGGATAAGGAAATTTTACCGGGGAGAATTTCAGATGCAACTTGGCATTCTTGGGGTGCATTCCCATTGTTCTTTGCAAGGTCCACGGGCTCAGTAATACCCTTAAGACAACAAAAATGCACTGATAAATAAAAATAGTACTTGTGAAACAAACTATAGAAAAAGGTTTTAAGGACACATGTGAATGAATATTTTCTGAATTCACATCCACATTTTCAACAAACAGAGCCAAGTAGATTTTATACTACAAACTGAGAGAAGTAAAATACAGGTACAATGTATCAAAAAGGTTGGTATGCACAATGTGCTCTTATCAATAAATGTATAGGCCACTTGCTATGTAGATAGTGTTGGTACTGACAACAGAGTACTGTGCTATGAGCCCAAATGTACAGGTATAATGCAACAAATATAAAACAAAAGTCATGAACTACTCACATCAGTTTTATCTTCAGTTGGTGTAATAGGTAAGGAGCATTCACCGACTGGTTCTGTTGCTGCAACTTTCTCAGACCCTGTAGCCAATATACAACAAATTATTTTTTCACAGTAAAAGAGTGCAACTAAATAAAAGTGAAGCATCAGTAGAAAAGAATAAATAAATATCAAAGTATGCAGCCTAAGTGAATTTGGAGTCAAAAAAGAGCCCACAAGTGTAATGAAA
The DNA here is from genome assembly GCA_023333625.1 of Bothriochloa decipiens. Lineage (NCBI taxonomy): Eukaryota > Viridiplantae > Streptophyta > Magnoliopsida > Poales > Poaceae > Bothriochloa > Bothriochloa decipiens. The sequence goes on from CM041640.1 coordinate 3,751,504, forward strand.
TTTCACCATTATGGGTTTCGGCAGGATCTCCAACTTTCTCATCAGTACCCAATGAGAATATAGAGGTGTCATTCTCAAATAATCTGGAACTAGAACCATAATTCCAGAATTTAGGAGCATCAGCAGAACCTCCAGATGATCCAATGTGAGCTCTTCGTGATTCCTCCAATTTTGTCCAAAAGCTGGAAAGGTAGTCCTCCTTTGTGGTTACCTTTACAAGGTAAAATACTTGGTTAGCAGTGAATATGCAAAGACAAGATAGTGATTAAGAAAAGGAAATCCTACAGCACGTAACACACACCGCTTTCCTACCCAGTAACATGAGTTTTGTTCTTACCAACTTCAGTTGGTTTTCCTTTTCTTAGAAATGTTGTGAATTTATACAGTTCATATAGAATGCAGTAATTTCATGGTATAAATTTAAGACGGTTGAAAGTGACTAGTAGCAGCTCCATCACATCTCATTCAAGACCATAGAATACAGATAATATGACAATATAACAAATCATCAGTACTTCAAGTTCATCAATATTAGAACAGCTCTAGTGTGAGCAAAAGCCTATCTGTGAGCTGTGAAAACAGCACTTTACACATTGCAGCATTCGACTGCTATGTGTTAGCCAAAATCAACGCCCAAACACGAGACGAACCGAGAGGATAAAATAACCCAGGAGCTAATTGCATAAGTGCTATGAGAGAGAGGTGGCCAGAGCGAAATTGTTTTATATTTTATTATGTATATGGAAAATGATGTCCACGCTAGAGTCACCGAACTGCCATGGGTTGAACTTTACATTCTCAAATCAATTTTACAATGGAACTGCCATTATAAGAGATTTTGTAAAACTAAGAATATCTCACATATGATCAAATTATTGCCACAAAAGCCTAGGCTGTTCATAAGTGCGCAATATCAAATTCTATTCAGTGACCGTGACCCAGCATAAATTTCTTTTATTACCTTTGTTGAAGAGATAGAGTATTTGGAGGGTGATGTGTCAAACTTCTGACGGCCTAAGAATGGGGATTGCCAAGGAGGTAATGCCTGCATGTACGATTTTGCTAAATCAACTGGAGTACCCATGTCAGAGTCATCGCGCTGCAGGAGATGGCAATACATAAAGGGTAAGAAACAATTTATCCAACCATAACCAGCAGTAAGTTCGCCAACCACCAAAAACCAATAGGTTCACACAAAGAATAGAAGGAATATATATATTTATACTCACAGAACTAAATATATCAGTATTTAATGTGCATGGTCCATTGTCTTCAGGTTTTAAGCCCAGTCCCTGCCTTTTCTCTTCCAACCATTTTTTTGCTTCTGTAACTGCTGCAGTGCATAGCTCAGGTGATGCTTGGAATGGAGAGCCTGGAGAAAAACTACCAGGTCCCATTCTCATACTAGAGAGTGGAACTGATTCAGGGAAATTCTGGTAACGGCTCAAGGAGCGCCATGTTCCTGTGAAGTCATGAGCAATGCCTGCATTCCTACTTGGGATTTCTTCCGACTTTCCATACTCACGGGCTTCAGTAAAAGTAGAATCTCTAACTCTTGATTTTATTAACTCTACCATCCTATCACATTCATCCCTGAAAATGAAAAAAAAAAAACACTAATTGTTCCAAGGGGTAGTGCATCTGCTGAAAATACCAATAAATCAGGTTTAAAAATACTGATGGATCTACCAAGCATAAAAATCACAACACTTGTCAATAAATAGCATCTAGAACAGTTACATTATATAAGGGTAAGGTAGCATAACGTGTGTAATGATTTACAGTCCAAGCTTTGTTATCCTTGAGGTATTTAAGGGTCGCTACATACATCTACGTTATCAGCTGCAAGATAAGTATGAATTTTAAAGTTTGCCCTTGCACAGTGTACACAACAAGGATTACAAGAACTTGACCTTAAAGAATCTATGGACGAAAAAATTATTTAGTGCCACACTTAATTGTGGTAGGTTGTCCAGGAAAAAAAATGACATTATACATTTTAGCCCACATATAGAAGGACAATAGCATATACGGTACCTTGAGAATGTTTCCTTCATAACCATTTGCTCAATAGCAAGCTTTGAATCACTAAAAGGAACTATTGCTCCATGAGTGTCATGAATATCTTCATTTTCATCTGAGTGTGGACAGCATATATAGTGATGTGACGACACAATTAATAGTCAGCAGTACACAAAAGGCAATGTATCAGATTATACAGAGAGCAAGGTCTATTATTATTAAAGAAATTTGTTCTGGAATAAGGCATCATAATTAATATTATGATGGTACAAGCCTAAAAGAAAGTCCAACATTACTAAGATCGTTAATCCTCCCTTCTGCTTATTTGGCTAATAAGATTGTCCAGCATTACTAAGGTGAAGACTGAGACTCTAACCACTTAGAAAAAAAAAATACAAGAGCTACGGAAATTCTACACTAAAGAATATGTAAAGAAAATCACATGATTTCCATCCAAGTACCTGAAGCTCCCAAATTATGTTCACTCTGAAAGTTTTTTTTATTTTCTTTAAAAAAACTCTGTTCCACTTATCCTGAATTTTAAGGAGGAATTAGGATGGTGCCAGGTCATTGAATTCGTGACTTCAATTCTGATTTCTGACACATTGACTGATGTGATATGTACCAGATGGATTGGTGATACTAACACTGAACTTTGGTTGATAGAAGCCATATACCACTTGAATGAAATCCATCTAATGTACAGTATGCACTACAGAGATACAATAACTCGGCATTTCATATCAATCCATGCTTGTCCCTGGTGGCACCTGCCGAAATTCTACTCTACTGGAGTAAAATTCTATGCGCAATTCAGATGTCCGAATTCCGAACCCAGCCTTTAGCCAACTGTGACACCGAATTAGCTAAGATTCAAAATCTCCTGGCCTAATTTAAGCAAGTCAAGACGAAACCCTAGGTCGCGAAGTCGAAGCAGAGCAGCAACTCGTGCAGAGCACTCGAAGCTACAAAAGCACAGTCAGACAGCCAAGCGGGTCGCTGAACAGAACGACGGAGTGAGGGAGCGACAGGAGGAGAGCGTGGACCAGCGGAAGGAAGGAGAAATTACTCAAGCCGACGCCCTCTTCGTCTTCGTCGTCGTCGTCCTCGTCCTCCCCCGAGCCGGTCTCCTCGGGCGAGGAGAACAGTAAAACGGACGAAATCACCCTCTTCGCCCCGGAGACGAAGCCGGAGAGCCAGCCGGGGCTAGTCCCCGTCGCGGCGCCGGGCCCCGCCTCCGCCGGCGACCCCGCGGCCTCCTCCGGCGAGAGGCGGCGGCGCTGGGCCCTCCCACCGCCGGATCTGTCGTCCTCGCCGTCGTCTTCCTCCGGCGATCGCCGGCGGCGAGCCCCGAAGAGGGACGCCATGGGAGGGGCGGAGGGGTGGGGAGGAGGGACAGCAGCAGTGTGAGGCGACGGAGGCAGGCGTGAGGCGAGTTCGGAAGAGGCGCCGCCGCGAACTGCTACGTCCACTGCTTTTAGCGGGAGCGTGCCGGTGATACTGCCAGTGACAAGTGGGACCTCTGCCTTGACTCGCGTGTTCCGGGCCCACCCAGCAGAGAGGGCGGTTCGTTAGACCGTTGCCTTGTCCGGGTGACGTGGGACTAAATTGGACGTTTCTGTGCGGACGACGGGCTGCCTGTGAGCCGCCCTTTCAACTCCAGTCTCTCAAATCTCAATCTCAATCAACACAAGCAGTAACTGTACACTAGAATGAGGAGTGGGGCCCACTCTGTTTTATGTTAACCCAGGCCCAGATGTCTGTCCCTGTGTTGCTTATCCAGGCTACGAGACAGATCGTTTGAACATTTTTCTGGTAACCGCAACGCAACCGCCGGTGTCTGAATGGGATGAGATGGGCGTTTGACCGAGACACTCGATGACAAGTGGGCTCCGCTCTTTGTAAAGGATAAGCTTGTGGCCCGCATGCATAGCCTTGGGTGAAGTGTGTCTTGACTCATTGACTTGAGTGAGGTGGGATAAAAAATGTTTTTCTGTCGGCTGCCGGCTGGGAAATGCCCCGTTCATCGCCATACACCGCGTATTCACGTTAGCCTACTGCCTACATCTTTTTGTCAATCAATAAATGTTGCATCTTTCTATATATTTTTTTCTAAGTTTTACCATATTTATAGAAAAAATACAACATTTATTTTTTAAATAAATTTATTATAAAAAATAAGTTTAATAATTTATCTAATGATATTAATAATGTATCATGAATGCTAATATTGTTTTTTATATAAATTAAATCTATTTCTTGGTAAACGAGAATGGTATCTCCACAGAGACCTACATAGGTATAGTTCGCGTGTTTGTCTGACTTCCACTGGGTCTAACAGGGACGAAGCTAGAACAAAATTAGGGGTGCCTTGCTCTTATAGGTTTGTAAATTTAATCTATAAATATGATGAAAATTTATTTCTAATAGTGGGTTTTCAAAATTTTGTGGGTGCCTGGGCACCCACAGTCTTCAACGTAGCTCTGCCCCTGGGGCCTAACATTAAGCAGAGACTTGTAAAAATTCAGGCTTGTTGTGACTAAACAAATCAAAGTTGTTGTTTATGTTTAGGGGAACAAACGAGCATATTTTTGACCATTGAAGAGTCGTTAAGGAGGAAATTCGTTCTAAACATGCTCAACGGTAAGTGAAATCTGTTACGTGCCATTATTGAGGTGCTTCTATTCATTCAAAAGAATTGCAAGCTACGTTCGATAGCCAGCTAGCTAGCCCTTCAAAAAAAAAAACGTTCGATAGCCAGCATTTTCTCATATATACTAGAACTGTACCTTACAAGATTATGCATTCACCGTTTCTGCTCAAGGAGTATCACAACTGCTAATTTCGATACATATTTTGTTGCTCATATACCTAATAATTGTGAGGTTAATTAATAAAGTAGATCTTGGATTACATGTTTATCCCATGTCAAAACAAAAATCATTTGTTGTACGAAGCTTCTCATCTGAATGCCAGTCTCAGTGTGTGAGTATCAAAATAGACTATTTAGAGCTCCAAACCAAGCTATGATATGATCTTCGACAAATATGATGCGATAGCGATGCTAAAAGTAACATTAACTATTGGTAAAAGATGCAGAATTTTCTGTTCTTTTATAGATATGATGTCATGTACTGTTGTATCCATGAAGTTGATCTCGGCAATGCTGCAAATACGAACTCTGATGTGTGTAGTGTAGACATGGTTGACCAAGAGGAAAGTTTGGATGGCACAGAGCCGATGAAGTTTTTGTGTGTGTGTGTGTGTGTGTGTGTGTGTGTGTGTGTGTGTGTGTGTAATACTGATGAAGTTTTGGACTGCCTGAATCCAGTAGCATCAAAGTCTGAAACTTGTCCAGGTGACCCAATAATCGTATTATTTTAGCAGATTCAGTGCCATTGATGACCTGTAATATGATACTCCGTATAGCACAAAGGTCTTCATCAGGGTATTCCTTAGAAGGCAGCTGAACTGAAAAAACAGAATCTGTGTCGTGAATTAACTGCCACAATTCTTCCACTACACACGGAGGGATATAGAAGCAGCACGCTCGTCGGAAGGATTCCATTTCACACTTTTTTTTTTGAAAAATAGTGATTTCCATTACTCATAAAATGTTAAATCGTCGGCAATTAAAAAGTGAATACATAAAAGGGTAGAGCGCAAAATTAGTTCAGCATAAAAAAAAAGACTACCATAAGTAGCTAACTCGTGTTCTACCTTGTAGCTTGTTCAGGACATGTGTTTTGTACTCATCATGAAAGGAAGTTCATCAAGGACAGGAGACTTCTTGCCACAATATATGTCACTGCACCAAACTCATAGGCATTCAAGTAAACAGCTTGAGCCACAACCATGACATCGATCTCAATGATCACCCAACCCACGCCTTCACGATAGCAACTTGTTCCCCTTGAATGCAGGCTATGATTTCGACCTCTAATGGTTCCAGAGTACCTCCAGCCTTCCACGATTAGGAGACACCACGTCGTCATATGAGTCATCGCTGAGAATACAACCTGAGCTTGTGTGCAGGTTGAAGCATCACAATTGACGACATGATCTACAACTTTCATTAAGGTTTTGAACCGAGATAATATAAGAAAACGGACAAATAATACATTTAAAACTTTTTTTTCATTTGATGTTTGATTCTCTTTTGAGAAGTTAATTATGTAATAAAATTTATTAAATACAAAAATTATGTCAATGTAAAACGATATAGTTTAAGTTGTTAAGGTATGAAGACTTGGGGAAGCATCGAGGGAGAAATATTTAGGGATAAAACTGGTCAGAAATGATATAGTTGTTAGGAAAACACAATGACAACGATCGAAATTGATAAAAACGGTATCATCAAAAACTATAAACATGCTAAACCAAAGAATATGAGAGGAGCCATATAACTCGACCTATCTCACATGACAATAATAAATGAAGCTGCAATTAGTAAGTCCACAAGCTAAAGTCACACACTTTACACCAATCATAGTCTCAAACAGTGTCAAACCACAAAATAGCATGACAGTTCTTAGGCATTGACGCAAATAAACGATTAAGTTCTAAGTTGACTTGACGTAGTAGTGTTGTATCAATAATTACCTAAGGTATATTACTGATTAAATATAGAAATCTTCAAAAATGGTGAGAAGAGGACAAAATCATTTATGCTTTTGCTTCCGATTATTTTTACCATTATCATTTTTTTCAATTGCCCTCTACAGTTTCCATTTAAATATAAAAACCAAAAAAAATCTCAAAAAATAACTTTGAAGAATTGGGGAATATCATTTTTTTATCCCTACATATATTGACTTAGAAATAATCTCAAGCCATCTTTATTTTCTACCTTAATAATAACATTTTTTGATCCATGAAAAACATAGGGGAGCTGAGTACGGTGCTCGTGGGGCGCGAGTGCTTTGGCAGAGGGAAAAGGGTCGCTGTGGCGACGGAGGCGATCGAGGAGAGAAGATGGGTGGGGTGATCAAGGATGCGGGTGGCATGTCCGCTATCAAAGGCGAGGGAAATGAGCTTTATATAGGCGAGCAGGGGTGGCCGAGGTAGATGCTTGGTGCTTTATATAGTCAGTGAATGCCTCCACGTGCTTTGCATGGACCTCCCCTGGTGCACTCGGCTGCAGCATCTGCCACCACGCTAATGACGGGCCGTAGTGTTGGTGATGCAGTTTTCCTGCTTCATGCTAATTATCGCATCACACAAGTAGACACAAGCCTAGGTCTGTGCTACGTAGCACGACCGACGATAGCCTTCCGTGCGGCAATGGCACCCTGTGTGGACACATCGGTGATGGCCATGGCTATGGAGAAAAAGTAAAGAGTTGGAAAAAGTGTAAATATATCCTCCGATGTATCGAGTCTTGTCACATAACCCTCAACCCAAGTTACAACCTGATTAATGAACTACTGCGAATGTCATCGTATAAGGTATTTTTTTCATAAGATTTGCAAGTGCTTCATTTATAATCATTTGCTAAATCTTCTTAGCTACAAAGAACCATTTCGCAATGAATTTTGCATAGCGTACAAGAAAATCAATTTTGTTAAAAAACCATCTTTTAATTTTTGGCCTTCAAATCCTTAATCTCTGCACTAGAGCAGGATTTTATTTATGTATAGAATGTATGGCTCCTCTTTTGTGGTCATGAGTTGAGAGTGAGGGTGTATGGGTATGTATAGTTCTTCTATGTGGGCCCATGGATCCAGGAGACCTCCATCCTCCTCTCTTGGATCAAACTGCCATAAAATGGATGGTGTTGATGGGTTACACTTGTGCTTCCTTGCATGGGTGAGGATAAACATTGTTGGGGAGAATTCGAGACAGACTAGATTCCTGGCGGTCGGTAGACACCCTATTTCCATGTGGGCCCTTCCCACTAGGTGGAGAGGCTTCCTTTTTCCCTCTAGTAAATGTACAAAGTGGTAGGGCCACTTGAAAATCTTCAGTATGTCAATGGTGGGCAATTCAATACATGTAAAGTCATTTTTTGTTGTTTAGAGAAAACAAAAGTCATCCCAATGGTAGACATCACTTTAAAGTGTGTTTGATGGCTTCACAAGAATTGGTGGCTATAATGCCACAATTGGAGAGGGGGCATGTAACACTCTGGTGTTAAGCATGCATTATCTTACACATCATGAGCATGACCATCTCATTTGCATAGTCATTTATTTTACATGAAATGATAGAATTTAAATATGTGCTTACCTTGATTTGAACTAGAGCTATGTGAAAGGTTGATTGTTTGGGGTTGAGTGTTAAATAAAGTTTGTAGATAAAATTATTTGGAGCAAAACTTATTTTGGGGTCATTTCATGAAAAGGCTTGGAAGTGGGTCAAAAGTGTCAAAAATAGTTTGTAAAAATGATTTTCTTTTAATTTTAAATCCCCATTTTTGAAATTTAAATTCTAGGCAGAATTAGATTTTGATGTTTAAAAGTGAAATGTTCTACTCATCAAAAGGAACATTTCATCTTTTATGAGTTTTTTGAAATTCGAATTATTTTGGAAAATATAGGGATCATCAAGTCTGCACGAATCTTGGCGCAGTGGGACCCACCGAACAGTCTCTTCTTCCTCCTCTCTTCTTCTTCCTCGCGATGCTGTCCGCGCTGACGCCAGCCGCGTGGCGTCCGTATGTCGGGCCGCTGCCGCTGTCCGCTGTCTCGCCCCCGCACCCGAGCGCCGCACACTGATCCGCCGCGCCGCGCTCGGTCCGACCCCACCGCTCGCCCACGCGCTCGGTCCGACCCCACCGCTCGCCCACGCGCCCTCGCTCTGCCCGCATGCACGCCACGCGCTCGACGAGCTCCGACGTCGCGCTGCCTCGGTCCGAGCTCAACCGGCCACCTCAAGCCAGTCCGACCGCGTCACCCTCACGCTCGCTCACTCTCCCAGTCTCAGACGCGCTCTTGCCCCTCCTCTTCCACCAGAGCCCGAGCAAGCGGACGCCGCCCCGCCATTGCCGCCGCCGAGAGCTTGCACCGCCGCCGCACCCTGTAGCCTGAATACTTTTTGCCAAGGACTCGCCAGAAGCTCTGCCTCGACGCGAGCCATGCCCTGCGCACCTTTCCTGCCACCGAGACCCAAGGTAGAGGTCGAATCGACCATCTTTCCCTTCGCCGGTCATGGTCGCTCGACCGCCGCACGGTCCACCGTGGCCAGCAACCTCTCCCTCCCTTCTTTATCTTGCGCATCATGTTCGTCTGCTCGAGTAGGTTCGATTGGTGTAGTTCATGATGCCGATTAGGGTTCGATCTCGACGAATTTGGCCATCCGCCGTCGCGGATTTGCGCCGCCGCTCACCGACGTACCTTGCCGTCGTTGCTCCGGCCATCCATTCACCACTTTGTCTAGTCCATCTAAGCTGTCTTGGTCTGCTAGAGCTGGTGGGCTGGTCCGTGTGCCCCGCCGTGGCCCGAGATGGCCGGGGCACCGCCAACCCTCGCCGCCGTCCGCCGCCGCGCACGGCCGCCGGTTGAAATCTCGGTAATAGCTTGCATTTTGTACACTAATGCACCCACGCTGGAATCCTGAGTCGAGTAGTGGCCGTAGTTCGGCCGGTGACCTCGTCGCCGGCGAGATTGCCGACCGCCGACGACCATTCCCCGCCGCGTGGACCTCGGGCACGATTCTATTCTTTTTCCCGGACTTTAGTGCAAAGTCGCCAGACACAGCGAGTTTCTTTTTAGGGCTCGGTTATTTTATGAAAAGCCCAGGGTCTCCGGTGCAAAGGTGTTTTTCCTTTTTCTTTTTCAAAACTGTTTCTAGATTTCTGTTAAACCTTTAAAAATTCATAACTTGCTCATTTTTCATCCAAATAAGTTGGTTCAACTTGCAGTATTTTTTTTATGAGATGATCTATGCATGAAAAATATGAAATATGAAATTTGTGATACTTTTCTGTATAGCTTTATTTATCTCTATTAATTACTTTTATCTTAGAAAATGCATAAGTAATTCTCTGCTGTTCAGAAAAATGTGAGACCAAGTTTGTTAGTCTTCTTATATCATGCTCTATCTATAAAAAATGTTGTGAGGCTATGTCCTGTGGAAAGTTTGCTCTGTCTAGTTATGGTGCCTATTTCCATATGATGATAAATAATTCATAATAAATAATATATAAGGAATTTGTGCATGAAACTTTTTGGAGAGTGTTTTTATGTCAATCTAGAGCTAATGATATTCTGAGATCTGTTGTTTGACATACTTTTATGTACAAAGTATTTTAGGCCCATTAAATGGTGCTGCCTTGTTATTTTTGTGTAGAATAAATTACTTAGTGTTTTGACTTAAAATTTTTATGGTAGTCTTTATTAGACATGATTAAGCTCCTGTAATTTTTACAGAATTTTTTGAGTAGTCTAAGGTCATGTTGTAGTTATACACTGATTTCTTTTAATTATAAATAATGCCTTAAAAAGTTATCATTTCATGTGTGTAAAAATGTTTTTTATGCTATTTGTGATATGTGTGATTTGCTTTTGGTTTTGGTTCAGTAGAGTGTAGTGTGCGAAACAATGGTTGTTCATAATTCCTTATAGTGTGCGAGTAAATTGTAATGCGAGGCTTGTTTGGAGAGTTGTCGGTACAAGAGAATGCAGATGACATGTGCTTATCATATATGTTTTCAAATATCATATCATTTATCTTAGTTGAGCATTCATTCACCCTCAGCATGAGAATTGTATTTCTATGTATGCATGGTATTCATACGCACTATGCATCATACAGGATCGTCAGAGTTCGAAACGGTAGTTCCCGGAGCACTAGGAGAGGAAGGCCAGCAGGAAGCGTTGGTGCGGGAAGTAGCAGCAGAAGAGGATCCCGAAGCTAATCTTCCGGAGTGTCCCGACCACCAGCCAAGCTCTTTTCTGAAAGGCAAGCCCCAGAGCATTCTCCCTGTGGTTTGCAAAATATCTAACTTGAGTCCTTTACTTGTTTGATGCATTAAGTTATAGGCGTTGTTTTATACCATTGCTGCATTACTTATATTCCTTGCCACTGTTTATACTTCAACCCTGTTAGGTTCAGGTACGAATATATGTTTATCCCTGCTTTAACTAGATCGGTAGAAGTCGGGTGATTTCCTGTCATCCGCGAGCTATAGGTGGTGACTTAGAATGGTTGAATACATTGTTATCTTGGATAACCATGTGGAGATAATAAATCGAGACCGGGCGGGATTGGTGTTGAGACTGAACTGGAGGTTCGGTGTGCTTATCCCGTCTGTGTCGAACTAGGACCCCGTCCGTTGTACGTCCTCAAGTCATATTGAATTTATGCCTCACATTTAGCTGGAAGGATAAGTCGTTTCGACCGCGAAGCCTAATTTTGATTTGGGTCAGGAGTTGACCTGTTGTACGTATCGTATTGGTGAAGATGGGGGACCACAGGTTACGCGGAGAGTAAGTCTGAGGTCAGGGTCGCCCTGAATAAGGCAGCCGGGCGGTTCCTGGATACGATGGTACCTGTTGATCCCGTGCTTTTCCTGAATTGAATGTCGGTGATCTGTAGCTCACCTTAGCGGGTGAGTGTGGTTTGTGTGAGGAACACCCGCCAGCTGGTTAGTAATCGATTATAATCGCCATCGTTCCTGGACAGTGAACACTTGACTTGAGCAGCGGCATCGTAGTAAGAACTTGAACAAGAGATGAGATGGTTGAGCAGTTGAGATTGAAAGATACTCAACCGGAATTGGTTACTTTCTTGTTGAATAATTATTACCATGCTTGTTTAGTACAGGTGCTAATGTAGCATGATAAGGTTAATCAGATTAAAATACATTGCTAGAAGGTTCTTATTAATTGTTTTTTAATGCAAGCTTTTCCGTAATTAAATGAGTCAGTTATCCTACTTATACAGCTTTGCATACTCCTTGGAGTCATTTTATTTTTAGTTTATGACGGGTAAGTCTAGCTGAGTACATTCTCGTACTCAGGGTTTTATTTTCCATGTTTTTGCAGATGGTGAGATGTTTTATGGCTATTGTCAGAACTGCTTCTATCCCGCTTTGGGAGATGACTAGACCTTGGGCATGGTCACTCCTCTCTACTTGATGCTTTTGCTGGATGTTGACCAAGGGACTGGCACTGTATTTAAACTAAGTGTGCGTGTGGTATTTGAACTTAATCGCTTCCGCTTTATTTTAAAATTTGAACTTGGGTTGTAATAACTCTATTCGTACTCCGATAATTTAAACTATGTGCGAACTATGTCCTTGTGAATGGGAACGCTAAACTATTACGATCTTGGTCGTGCCGGAAAAGTTTAAAATCCTTCGAGATTTCGGTATGACTACCGGGTTTATTAGGTCTCAATCATGTAGTTTGCCGTACTAATGGTGAATTATGTGCTTGTGCTCTAATAAATTGGTCGGTTCTGTCACATGGCACAACCACTATTTTCTTTGACAATGTTTGTACCAATCAAATAAATGCCATGTATAAGTGTAACTATGTTATTTATAAAAAAATATGTAAATCTATGATGAAATTATCGTCAACAATGCGTGCACTACTAAGCATTGGGATTAGGCTCGGTGACTAGTGGGTTGGCAATAGTAGGAGCTAGTTATTAGCTTTAAGACAACTTTTCTAATAATGCTATCTTTTACCACATAGCTTACAACATTGGTGTAACACCCTCGGTGTTACACGCTAAATCAATTCACTAAACCATGCCATGAGCAACATGTTTATATGTAATGCATGTGATGAAGTGTGTATGTGAGCTTCTTGTAACTAAAATGTTTAGTAAAATGTTAAATAAATGCTAAAGTTTGTGAATTAATCTTGGAAGAGGCAGATAAGCTTTGTGCCATGTTGTTGCTTCCCAACGATAATCCTATGTACCAACTTTATCGTGGATTAGGCAGAGCACCATGAATCGAGCTAGGTTAGTTTTTTCTTTGAGCTTTGCAAGCTCTTTTTTTTCTTTTTGCACTACTCGTGCAGTTGTAATTCGTTGTTTAAACCTTTGTTTCAATTAAAAAATAGGTGGGGGGTTTGCCCCCCACCGAGCCCTAAAAACAAATTCGTGCAGGTTCATGTTCTAGCAATCCGGCTGCCCAGACTTGTTCTTGGCCGTGGCCGGCTACCCGGTGCTCTGCTCCGTTCTGCACCCTGCTTCTCATCGTCTCCTTCCCTTCCCGTCCGCGTCGTGGCCTGGCCAGCTCGCTGTGCCGTGCCGCTGCCTGCAGGCTCGCGTCACGATTGCCGAGGTTACAGGAGTCGCGCTACGCCGTCGCTGCTCTGCCCTGTACTGTTTTGCTGCGCTGCTGCCGTCGCTGCTTTGTCTTCCCTGCTGCATTGCTGCCGCCGATGTTTCTGCGTGCGCGTAGAGCACGTGGGTTCACACGCTGCCCAGGCCGTTGCTTTGGCGTCGCGCCGTCCTGCTATCATTGACGCGCAGCGGAAGCGTGTGTCGCCGCTAGCAGCCAACCGCTCCAACGCAAGGACTGATTCTGATTGGTTTGTTGCGAGAGAAAAATACTGCTGGATTGCTGATTAAGAGCGCTGAAACGATCAAACAAACATACAGGTGCCTAACTCGTCTCTCCTCTTTCTATGCTGCATGGCCGTCGCGTCTCGCGCCATCGATTCCCGCGAGGAGAGGTCACCATCATCTAGATTGTCGCGCGCACATCTTCTTAGTCACCTATATCCCCACCCCGTCCTTACCCGTGCTCGGTTGAGCTCCAATTTGGAGTTTTCTTGGCCGATACGGCCACGACGGCATGCACCAAGGTCGTCCTCCCTTGAACCACCTCTTGTTAAATTGGCTACGTCAATAGCTTCACCTCAGTCCAATCCTCACGCTGCGCACACTCGCTGCACCCCTACCGCCTTCCCGACGTTGTTGACGCGACCGCGTCGCCGTAGAGCGACGCTGCCTCAGGTCGCACGTGGCCAGCTCTGCTCGAGCAGCCCCCGGCCGAACCACCACTTAGGCTAGGTTTCTGGTAAGATCCTGAGGCTCATGTGGTAGCTGGTTAAGCCTGTAGTTGCTCAGTTCGCCGGAACAGCCGTGCCCGTCCCGTCCGTAAGTTGTTCCTCTGTTCGTGCGTGAGTTTTAGATGGAGGGAGTATGGGCGGGAAAGGAAAGAAACTCAGGGCGTTATGTGTGAATCGTACAAGAACATACAAATAGTAAAAGGGCTGGTTAGATTTTAGAAAGAGTTTTGGGTTCCCGAGCGTGACTGTGCTTGTTAGCTTTTTCTCTGCTTCTAAAAGTCATCAAATCTATCTTGGTTTGTAAAATTTGTTTAAATTCGAAATGAAGTCCTAAATTTATGAAACTTTTGCAGTAGCTTCAATGTGTCATGTGCTCTCTGTAGTTTTGTAGCCCTAAATAAGATTGCTTGCTAAGGTAACTAAATATTCACTAAAACTAATAAGAATAGAGATATAATATTGATTTACAAAACGAAGCACTTATACGTGAGCTTGATATCTTGTTTGATGAAAATTAAAAGTAACTTACTGTCTTAGTCATTAAAGCTAGCTTAGTAGCTTAACATGTGTGTTCTTATTTTAAGAGTCATTGTTGTCGAAATGCTAAAGTGTTGCATCATCATCATTGCATGCATATAGAGACAATTGGGAGGAGATCATCATCGTCGGTGACCAGGACTACGAGGAGGTGATCGAGGTGGAGATTCTCATGCCGAGGGATAACCAGGAGACGACGACTGACCTTGATGAAACCCCGCCTGCCCAAGACAAACCCCGGTGCATAATCCTTATTTTTAATAATTAATATATATATATATATATGTTGTGCATTTACATTGTAGGAGTTTTATGGAAACCACATGCATAGATATATCTACCCTATGAGTCTTACTAGTGCAGGTTTGATAGCTACTATGTTTAGGTTCATTGGTAGTGTGGGTAACATGCCGTTACTCACAAAGTAGATGAAGATATATTCACTCTCATGATAAATGGTGCAAGATAAATGGTGACCGGGCAGGGATATGGTTTGGGTTATGGTGTGTATAAAAGGTTGAGTCCCAC
The DNA here is from genome assembly GCA_023333625.1 of Bothriochloa decipiens. Lineage (NCBI taxonomy): Eukaryota > Viridiplantae > Streptophyta > Magnoliopsida > Poales > Poaceae > Bothriochloa > Bothriochloa decipiens. The sequence goes on from CM041640.1 coordinate 3,766,566, forward strand.
GGCCATAGGGGTTAGCTTGATTACACTGTTTTCCTGTCCGTGTTGGTTAAGGATCGTCCCTTGCTGTGGATGAGCACATACTTGATTATGAGAGCAGGAAGGTTTGTTCTTTTCGTGCCTTACTTTCCAGCTCTTTCCATGTCGACGGCTTGGAGGCGGAGATAGGTTGGAGTCCAAGCACTATATTGAGGCCGGGTCCCAAGTATGGGGCTTGGAGTACATCCATGTTTGGGGCAGGGACCTGGAACCCTTGGCAGGAACGAAAAGGGTTAGTCTTGCTTGTGCCTGGGGTACAAGCGAGGCATGTGTTTCGAGGTGCCTAGCTGGGCTACATTGATTCATGAATCACCATGTAATGCGGTACTACTTGGCTATGGTCTAGCACCGTAGTAAGAAGTGGAATATGGAAGATGGAATTAATATGGTTCTGATTGCTCAACTCTCGCCTGAAAGTAGAACATGTGCTTACATAGGATGGTTAGAGAATAAACTTAAAAGACGACTAATAATATAAATATCAGGATCCACTATTAGTAATGTTTTTCTGCAAATAAACAAACCATCAAGCCATATAGCCTATCATATCTTACTCCCTAGTTGGATAAGTCTTGCGAATACAGTGTACTCAGGGTTTATTTTACCCTTGTTGCAGGTGCAGCTTGAGGAGTATCTCTTGTGTGTAGGATTCATCCGGTGGGCACAAACGGAATCCTTGTATCGCCTTCACTAGATGTTTATTTTATTTCTCTGGGTTAATCTATTGCACTTTGAACTCTGGTATTGTAATAAATAATTTTCGACTCTGTGTGTTGTACGAAATGGACTAAGCATTGTAAGCATGTCCTCTATTGGATCTGGGATGTAAACGTGGATTGTTTTGAGTTCTCCTTTTGAGTGTGCTCGATAGACTCGTTTGAATTAGTATGCTTTGGAGGTACTTAGTGTTAGGAGGATGACGTATTTCAAAAGTGTATTATTTTAGGCGGTTCTACTGCACCACCTCACCTTAGCTTGTTACTGGAAAGTGTTGGAGATAAATATGGAGAGAGATCCATGACAACTCTTCCTGCCACACTTGTGGTCACACTGAGGAAAAAGTTTGGTCTTTATCTCGGCCGAAACGGTAGCAAGCAGCCAATGGGCAAGAAGACAAGTTGGGTCATGCACAAGTACGTACAGCCTGTGCGACAATGCTGACAAGCCCACGGTGATCACATCACTAATTGTTTGATGAAATGTCTCTATAGGAAAACTAAGGATGCAATTTACAGTATCTTCCACAAGGACAAAGACAACAATGGAGTGTTTGGTTCCCTTTTATCGCTGCCTATTACATCTGAAGCTGATCTTATGGACATGGATGACTACATGCTGATGATGCCAGTTGTCTTCAAGGATGCCACTGAGTTTGGTAATGCTAAGGGTAAGTAAGTTGCAGATGATGTTTGCCTCACGGGTAAAGAAGAAATCATTATCTCTCAAAATTAAATGTTGAAGAGTCATGGACTTTCTTACTCCTAGTTTGGTAATGCTAAGAGTGAGTCGGTGAACCTGCCTCCAGCGGCGTGCTTTACCCAACTCGGAGCAAACCATACTTAGTTATCAAAACCCTTGGAAATGAACATGGGTTTCAACTTATCAACCCTAGATAGCACGACACTATATTAGCTACAAGGAACCATCTTACAATGAATTATTCCTAGCATACAAGCAAATCAATTTTTGTTGCAATTGAAAAGTTTTTCGTCCCTCACAACAAGCTTGGCCTTCAAATCTTCAATCTCTGCACTAGAGTCAGGCTTTGTCTATGTACAGAATGTGTAGCTTCTTTTTTGTTGTCATGAGTTAATAGTGAGCGTGTATGGGGGTAATTATAGTTGTTTTTTGTGGGCTCATGGATACAGGAGACCTCCATCCTCCTTCATGGATCAAACCGCGTGCCACAAATGGATGGTGTTGATGGTTTACACTTGTGCTTGAATGCATGGATGAGGATAGACATTGTTGGGGAGAATCCATGGTAGACTGGGAACCAGTGGGGTCAGTAGACACCCCACTTGCATGTGGGCCCTCCCTCTAGTAAGTGTACAAAGTGGTAGATAACACAAAGTGAGTCCTAAGTGTGTTTAATGGCTTTACAAGGATTGGGGGCTGTGGGGAAACAATTGGGGTGGGGGCACAACCACTGTTTTCTTTGACAATAATGTCCGTACCAATCAAATAAATGCCATGTACAAGTGGAGCCATATTATTTGTAAAAATAATCATTACTATATTGTTCATTTCCTTTCTTTTTTGACACATTGTTGAAGAATTTGATCATGTAAATCTATGATGAAATTACCATCAATAATTGGTGCACTACTAAGCATAGGGATCTGGATCAGTGACTCTAGCGGGTTGGTAATAGTAGAAGCTAGTTATTAGCTTTAAAATAACTTCTCTAATAGTGCTATCTTTTAGCACATAGCTTATAACATTGGGTAACCCACAAAATACTCTCACATAATATTGGAATTCGTGTATATATGAATCTAGCTATCAAGGGCTAGTTTTTTCCTCTGATCTATATTAAAATATGAAATAATATTACTGTGAGCTTCCTTCGCACAAGTCCGAGGCAGCTTTTTGTCATTACTCATCGGACATATGAGATTACGCAACAACCACAGCCTAACACAAAGCTAGGTCATGGTGTATGCATGTGGGCATGCTTTCCTTCATTCCAAACACCTCTCTATGACTTAATCCTTTGTATCCACACCTAATTCTTATCCTTTTCTTTTCTTTTGTTCCTTTCCTCTATTTTCTATCTCTTCATTCCAAAGTCCAAACATGCTTTGATCATCCTACCAATACGAGGTATTATTGTTTCCCGGTGGATTTAATCTTCAAAAATTTAGAAATATTGATCAGAACTCTGCAGTTTTACATTTGTTTTGTGTTTGAGCTTAACAGAGATTGGAATGCTAGATATTCCAGTTTTGTATTCTGCATTATACCTACTTGTTATGTGAACACTCACCTCTCAACAGGGTGAATGTGTTTCCTCTGAACAGTTTAATTAAATGGAATTTTATAATTTCAAAGTTGCAAACGTCTTAAATTGCAAGGATATACAAGGCAACTGGATCATAGCTAATAAGGTAAGCAGCGATAAACAGAGATATTCAAATAACTGATGATACTGACAAAGAAAAGCAACATGTGTGTTCATCTGTCTTGATTATTAACGCCACTTGTTCCTCGAAGTTCTTTGGACGAATTACTGGAAGCGGCAATGCTATCGCCGTCGCCGTTGCTGGAGTTGGAGATCATGTGCAGGCTCGCCATGTACGAGAACGGATTCACGGGCCGCGCAATCTCCTCCTCACCTTCCAGCATCCTGACCACGCTGCTCATGGACGGCCTCGCCTCCGGCTGGTACTGCACGCACCACAGCGCCACCTTGCACATCCTCTCCGCCTTGTCCCTGTCCTTGGCATGGACTCCCGACGCCGCCATCACGTCGTCGAACTTCCCCTGGTCGAACCTCTGCCACACCCACTTGGGGTAACACTCCTGGCTCACGGCGGGGTGCTGCAGCTCCAGGTTGCGCCGCCGCCCGAGGATCTCGAACACCAGCATGCCGAAGCTGTACACGTCGCACTTGTGCGTCACCGACAGCGGCAGCCACAGCTCCGGCGCCGCGTACCCGGGCGTGCCCCGCGCGCCGGTCATCGTCAGGTGGGTGTTGTCGCGGTTGCAGAGCCTGGCGAGGCCGAAGTCGGCCACCTTCGGTGTGTAGTCCGCGGTGAGCAGCACGTTGCCGGGCTTGATGTCGTAGTGGATGATCCGGTGCTGGCACTCCTCGTGCAGGTACCTCACCCCGCGCGCCGTGCCAACGACGATGCCATACAGATTGTCGAAGCCGAGCGCGTCGCCCAGGCCCGTGTCCCTCCGCTGCTCGTGCTCGAAGAGCACATGGTCCAGCGAGCCCTTCTCGAGGTACTCGTACACGAGCGCCTTGGTAGTGGCGTCGAAGCAGAAGCCATAGAGGCGAACGAGGTTGATGTGGTAGGTGCGCCCCGCGGTGCCGACCTCCGCCATGAACTGCTCCTCGGCGCGCCGGTCCAGCGTGCTGTTGAGGATCTTGACGGCCACCTGCACGCCGTTCGGGAACGCGCCGCGGTACACCACGCCGAAGCCTCCGGACCCGAGCCGATCTGCGTAGTTGCGGGTGAACTCGCGGAGGTTCTCCGGCGTGAACCGCGCCGGCTTCTCCCGCAGTATGTCCTCCAGGAATCGGTTCACGGCTCCCATCTCCACGACGTGGTTAGCAACGTAAGGTTGTGCCGGCGAGCCGTTCGGCGCCGGCTGGATTGGCGCGCCTGCCGCTGCCTGCTGCATCTCCATGGCCTGCAGCCGCGCGCGCTCCGTCTGCCATTCTCGTGTCACCTCGATCCATCTGGTGATAAATTTCAGGGCCAGGATGATGGCAATGCCACTGATTATGATCCCAGCTGCATCATCAGTATTGAAGAGGCTAAAAGGTTAGTACGGGTGTCACAAATTTGAAGCATTGGAGACAGAGCTGCTAACGAATGCCACCTACCTAAAGCGAGAGAGTTCATCAAGTTACTATATATGATACTTAATTTTTGCTTGATTCCTTTCCAAAACAAGAAACTCCTTTTGGGGGAAAACTCTGTTTGACGAAGCTTTGATGGCCAACTACCTGCTAAGGAAAACAAGACCCAATGAACGAGTTCGAGATGTTCTACACTTCGGACGTAGACGTACCTCTCTGGTGTTTGCTCTTGATCTTGATCAGAAATGTAGTTTGGACTGCGGACATGACCAGTTCACCATGATATTCCCTTGCCGAATTGAAAAACCTTGCATGTCGTAGTCGAAGTGTGTAACAGGTGTCTAGCTTGGTCCCTACTCTTATCTAACCAGATAACAATTATGTAAAAGCAAATACGTACTGCTTTGATGTTCTGTATCATGAGTAAGCGTTTACCATCCAATTGACTAGAGATCAGTTGGTGAGGTGTTGACACAACACAACGCCCAAGTACATAGAGAAATCATCATATTTGACTACTATTGTCACTCTTTTAAAAGATCTCAACGCGTTAATCGTGTTAGACCAGGGGATACACGCCTTCATAGCATAGCAGGTGTCGTCATCCGATCCGATGAAGTGGACACCACACCAATGCCGTTAGCGGTCGCCTCTTGTGTTTGGGGCTCTGCCGCGGCACCTCGCCGTTGGCGGTCGCCTCTTGTAACAATTTTCTGGCCTCTCTTAACGAAAAATGTGCAGCGCAACGTTTCGGAAAAAAAAAAACACTAGTGAGTCTTGCAAACGGGGACATAAAACTCCAACAGAGAGCGGCCTGCACTTATTATGTGAGGCCCCACTGGCATGAGCAAATACTTTTCCTCAAAGGATTTTCCAACACAAAAAATCTAGAAAGAAATGTTTTTGATGTACTTTATGATTGGAAAAAAAACATCCAATTTTGTATTGGAACAATTTTAAACGCCAATCGCAGATACACACAAGGCTTCATTCAATATGCGTGTCTAGGAAAGTTTGTGCTCCGAAGATCAAAGCTGCAGATAAATATTTATCTTCTATTCTTCACAAAGAAACTGGACTGCGTTGCTCACGGGGAGACCGTATGTTTGGTTTCATACCTCTTTTCCACGTCAAATAGCGAGAAAGAGTCATGCTATCGTAGGAGGCTTAGTTCAGTTTCCTAATAAATTTATCTTGCTTAGGAGCAAATGTCTAAAGCAAGGAGAGGAGAACAAACAATGCATGCTAGTGTGTATTTGTATATAGTACTGTAGTTGGCAAGCAAATTCTTAACTTTATCATGCGAAGATTGTGTGGGCACTTGAATAATTCATCACATACACGCTACCAAGGTACAAGCGTCAGGCTTAGCATGCACGGTTGACATTGGGATAAATAATAAAACAGATAATGTTGCAGATATAATATAACCATGATAACACGAGGCACTGAAGCACATAATTAGTTGGTGCCTTGGTCACTCTGTGCCTTCCTTCAACAGTTCAACTCCAATCCTCCCCTGCATCGACGGCTGTTTCTGATCAGCCAAGATGGCGCTCAACGGTGGCATTCTCGCCATAGCAATCGGTAATCACCATGTATTAGTTTTAGTTTCACCTCCATGGCTGCATCTTGTCGTCCCTAATCCTTGCCGTCTTTGCAGTTGGGATTATCACGTCTGGCGTAGTGGGGGTCGTCACCATAATTGCGATATACAAGTGCGCCAAATTCGGCGTGAAGGCGTATCTGCAGCAACTGGACGGAGGCAGCAGCCGCGACCGCGAGGCCGAGGCGTCCGTCACCCGCGACGGCGGCGTGCGCGGCAGCACGGACGACGAGGCCGCCGCCGACGTGGAGATGGGGAGCATGAGCTACTTCTTCGAGGACATCCAGAAGGAGCGGTCGGTGCGGTTCAGCTCGCAGCAGGTGCGAGCCTTCACCCGGAACTACGCCCACAAGGTCGGCACCGGCGGCTTCGGCGTGGTGTACAAGGGCCGGTTCCCGAACGGAGCGGCGGTGGCCGTGAAGGTGCTCAACAGCGCGCTGAGCAGCAGGCGCGCCGAGGAGAAGTTCATGGCGGAGGTCGGCACCATCGGCCGGACCTACCACGTCAACCTCGTCCGCCTCTACGGCTTCTGCTTCGACGCGACGGTGAAGGCGCTCGTGTACGAGTACATGGAGAACGGCTCGCTGGACGGGTACCTGTTCGACCCGCCGCCGGAGAAGACGGTCGGCTTCGGCAAGCTCTACGAGATCGCCATCGGCACGGCCAAGGCGCTGCGGTACCTGCACGAGGAGTGCGCGCAGCGGATCATCCACTACGACATCAAGCCGGAGAACGTGCTGCTGGGCGCCGGCCTGGCGCCCAAGGTGTCCGACTTCGGGCTGGCGAGGCTGTGCGACAGGGAGGACACTCACCTGACCATCACCGGCGCGCGGGGCACGCCCGGGTACGCGGCGCCCGAGCTGTGGATGCCGCTGCCGGTGACGCACAAGTGCGACGTCTACAGCTACGGGATGCTGCTGTTCGAGACGCTGGGGAGGCGCCGCAACCTGGAGCTGGGGCTGCACGCCCGCGACAGCCAGGAGTGGTACCCACAGTGGGTGTGGCACCGGTTCGAGGCCGGGGACACGGACGCCGTGGTGGCGCGCGCCGCGGCCACGGGGAACAAGAAAGATAGGGAGGCGGCGGAGAGAGTGTGCAAGGTGGCGCTGTGGTGCGTGCAGTACCGGCCGGAGGACAGGCCGTCCATGGGCAGCGTCGTCAGGATGCTGGAAGGGGAGGACCAGATAGCCGCGCCGCGCAATCCGTTCGCGCATCTGGCGCCGTACAACTCTAATGCGAGTGCGACTCAGTTGTCCGGAGACACTACCAACACCGCGGGTTCCTACGGTTCCTCAGACCATGTGCTTAGCGCTAGGTAGATCTTCCTACGAATCGTGTAATTATCACCATATAATACTTGCTGATTTACTTCCGTCCCCAATGTACTGCGATTTGCCATAACTGCTAAGTGCTACACTCCGTACTGGTATGTCTTATCCTAAATATTAGTCAAATTAAGCCCATGCCTAACTGCCTAGGCAAGACACATAAACCACATCCATGCGAGGCCTAATGCGGCCGGCAGAAAGCAGAGTATAGTTTTGGCCCGCCAAGAAATAACTTACTTTGCCTCAACTGTCGCAAAAGTTATTTCTCAAAAAAAAAAAACAAATTATCCCAAAAGTTAGTTTCTTCTCTCTTATATAACTAGAAAGTCAGACATAACTCTTCCTCTCAGTGGCGGAGCTCGAAACAAAATTTAGGTGGGGCGTATCGCAAACATAACTTTTTAATGACAACGCAATGACATCGATCAATAGCTAATCTATGACAAATTTAAATGACGATTGATGTTAGTACCTCTCATTTGAAGATATTAGTCCATTAATTCAATAAAGATCAACCAAAAAAGAATAAGTGTCCAAATGAGACACCAAAATCCAACATTCCAAGAGCTTAGAAACCTGTAAATTTATAAATTTAAAGAAAAAATCAATTAGTGACTTAATGTGTAATATAATAAAGTTACGAGGAGTCAAGGAGACATACCACTACACCACTAGCCTACTGCTGAAGAACTAATCTTATCTTGGTCTTTTTGGTGGCCTAGGCAAGTCAATAGCCCGAGTTTTTATGGCTTGAAATGTCTTCCTAATTCCACCTCCATCAAGGCCTCTAAAAATCTTCTTCTCAATGTAACAGAGTATCAAATCATTAAGCCATTCGTCGGACATATTATTGCGCAAATCTGTCTTGATTATGTTCATAGCTGAGAAGGCTCTTTCAACGGTGGCAGTTGCAACAGGTAGAAGCAATGCTAGCTTGATGAGGCGATAGACAATTGGAAAAGCAATGTCTCTTTCCATTTTTACCATTGTTGTGACCAAACTTCCGAAATCTTGGCAAGCTTGGAATTCTTCAACTCTTCTCATATGAAGAATAAATGTCTCAAGTTGTTCTCTTATATTAGAGCGATCCAAGTCAGAGAAATCTTCTTTATATATTTTAGTTAATCGAGCAATCTTTTCAACATCAAACTTAGATAAGGAGTCTTTGGATCAAGACATGAGAAGCAAACAAGTAACTCTGATGATACCTCATTGAAGCGATGGTCCATCTCAATGATAATAGCATCAATAGCAGCCAAGAAAGTATCAACACGGTAACGATGCTCTTGAGTGATTAAGTTACCATCTAGCCTTGATCGACCCCATCTAGGTATTGCCTCATCCATATTTGGTATTGAAATCTTCTTTTCTGTGCAAAATGATTTGACATCAGCAAGCAATGGCTTCCAACCTTCATCTCTCAAGGTCTTCAGCCTTGTTTTCACATTAATAAGCAATGACATGGCCTGAACAATATTTTGATCCTTTCTTTGCAGCAGCTGAGATAGCTCATTAGTAATGCGAAGCACCTTCAACAATAACTTCATATTCAAAATAAAAGAGAAACTCTCCATTTTGCGCACCAAACCACCCGCCCGACTAGTATTACGCTCATCCTCATGAATCATGGACAACACCTTAACCACAGAATTCCACATTGTCTCAATATGAGCTAAGGTGGTTAAATGAGAACCCCACCTTGTCTCCCCAGCTCTAACTAAATTTGTCCTTTGATGCTTCCCCTTTCCTAAAAAAAGCTCACCACTGTCTAATTTTTGCAAAATCTCTTCCCGATGTTTTGTAAGTAGCTTATCCTTTCTTTTACAAGATGAACTAGCACTTGTCACAATTAAACTGACATAGTTGAAGAAATCATCAAAGGATGAACAACTAGATGTGACAGAAATAATTACCAATTGCAATTGGTGGGCAAAGCAGTGAACATAAAAAGCATATGGGTTCTCATCACGAATTTGCTTTTGTAGCCCATTGAATTCTCCTCTCATATTTGAGGCTCCATCATATCCTTGACCCCTCAGCCTAGCAACAGATAATCCATATTCAGCAAGCATCTCAAGCAAAGATTTTTTTAATGAATTTGAAGTTGTGTCCTCCATGTGCTTCAGACCCAAGAACCTTTCAACAACCATCCCATCTTTGTTCACAAACCTCACAATCACAGCCATTTGCTCTGCTATTGAGATATCACGAGATTCATCAATGAGAATAGAGAAAAGATTATCCCCAATCTCATCCTTTATCGCTTTAATAATCTTGTTTGCACAACTTAATGTAAGATCCTTTTGAATCTGATGAGAAGTCATCCTAGCATTTCTTGGATAGTAGTCATCAAATGCAGCCCTCACCTCATTGTTCCTTTTCTTGTACCAATCTAGCATCTCTAAGAAATTTCCTTTATTTAAAGATGTTGCAGATTCATCATGTCCACGGAATGCATGACCTTGGGCAATGAGAAATCGTGTAATGTCTAAACCTGCAGTCAGTCGGACCTCATATCTCCTCTCAGCATCTATAGTATTGGACTCAAACTTGCATGAGATACTTGTCCTTTGATTCCTAAAGTCATCAACACATTTCCTTGTCTTGTTGTGGCAGCCATTAACAGCCCGACAATGCTTTGAAAGTCCTCTATTTGCTATATTCTTCCAATTATCATAGCCAGTCTTACTAAAAAATAACATGACCAAACTTCTCATGCTCTGCTTCTTTCCTAAATAAAAAGCAATAGAAACAATAGGCTGCATCCTTTGAAACACTGTATTCCAACCAATCATAATCATCAAACCATGCTGCTCGAAAACATCTATGACTTGTTTTTGGAAATGCATGACCTCTAGGTTGGGTTGGACCCTTCAACAGATATGCCCTCTTAACCCCATCTCTAATGTCAGGGTGAAATCTATAAATTGCTATTCGACATCCAGGATCAGCAACAACATGAAGATCTGCATCAAATTCCCTAATGAGATCAGTGCCCGCAGTTTCTTCTTCTTCCTATGTTTGTGCCTCTTCTGTTGGGCCTTGTGCTTGTGCTTGCTCTGTCCTAATATCAGTTGATTGAACTTCAGAAACAACAACTAGTTCTTGATGTATTTCTTCAGATAACACATCCACAGCCACGACAACTTGACTTTCATGGGTATTTGGGTTAGATCCAGAACAAAGATTCATACTTGAATAAAATGACTTCAAATCTACAAAGATGCAACCAGTAAAATCTCAGTTTTCACATCTCAAATAAATTGCTAAATGCCTAAATCTGAAGTTCACAGATCACAATTGTACCTCTGGTTACAAATATTTTCTTTCCAATTGCAGAAGAGGCATGACTGCTGGTGCTACGACCGCCTGCACCTCGGCCTCGACCTGGGCATGCTTCTTCTTGTTCGCCTTCTCCCCGGCCACGCCCATGCCCGTGGCCAGTGGCAGCGCCTGTCATCTCCTCACCGTTGTCCTCCATCAGCAGCAGCAGGTAGTGCGAGAGGGCGAGAGCCGACAGCCGAGAGCGGGAGCAGGGAGCAGGCAGCGAGCGGCGAGCAGTGTGGCGGCCAGTGGGGGCTTGGGCGCTTTTGGGGCTGCCGGGCTGGGGCCGCGGGGAGCTCCGACCTGGCCGGCGGGCGGTGGGCGGCGGGAGACGGGCGCTTGACGGGGGATCAAATCCGATCTCCACCTGCATTCTATTCTACCGATATCCGGTGAAACCATGGTGGTGGAAGGCAAGCCATGCACTGTCTTACACAATGTGATTACATGAAGCGGGGAAAATAGATTACATAGAAAGGGCTAGTCTCCAACTATTGGCAAGCGCAACCTCCTTCTAGATATGCGGCAGCTCCAATCCTTGGCAGCGGAAATCAGACACATGACCTCCGCCTTGGCTGTTTTCCTAAATAAATATGAAACCAATTTTCCTAAAATAATGTTCTATCTTTTGGTACCTTGCTTAGCAGGTAGGAATAGCCTTAAAAAAGATAAGATCAGCCTAAGAGGAACTAGTTTGTTTTTCATTAAGAAGAGAAAAGACATCCAATTCAGTCTCTGATGAGATTTGAAATTGGGTGGTTTGGTATATTGCCATACGTCCCACCCAACCAACCGAGCTAGGCTCACTTACTTTAGGGATAGCCTACCTGTGTCACAAGCACGTGTAGCGGTACAATTCACTCAACTCATATCTTTATCGCTATATAGTCCACCAATGCATGATGCTAATTTACAAACCTCAGTCTTTATTGTTTAATAATATAAGTAAAAAGAGTACAAGACTATCAGCTTTGTTTCTTCAACACCAACGCATGAATGAATCCGCTCAACATCTTCAATCAAGTCGACTTGACAACAGGACTAACAGACAGCTCACTGTCTCTACCAGTGGTCTCTCTGCTGCTCTGGTATGTGCCGCTCCACGTTCCCGAGCTAGTTAAGCCAATGTTGCTGTCCATGACGTAGTGGAATGGGTTCACAGGTGGGACGATGGCCATCTCCCCCTCCAGCATCCGCACCACGCTGCTCATCGTCGGCCGCGCCGCCGGCTGAAACTGCACGCACCATAGCGCCACCTTGCACATGTTCTTCGCCTTCTCCCTGTCCGCATCTCCGACGACCCCGTCGCCGGACACAACGCAGTCGATCTCACCCTGTTCGTACTTCTCCCAAACCCATCTCGGGAACCACTCTTTGCTCTCGCCGTGGCAGGGGTCATAGTTCCGGCGCCGCCCCAAGATCTCGAACAACACCATTCCAAAGCTATACACATCGCACTTCTCCGACGCCGGCAGGGCCATCCACAGCTCCGGCGCCGCGTACCCCGGCGTCCCGCGGCCGCCGCCGGTCAGCGACATGTGCGTGTTCTCCCGCTGTCCCAGTCGTGCCAGCCCAAAATCGGCCACCTTCGGGGTGTAGTCGGCCGTCAGGAGGATGTTGGCCGGCTTGATGTCGTGGTGCACGATCCGCTGCTGGCACTCCTCGTGCAGGTACCTGATCCCCTTCGCCGTGCCGACAGCGATGCCGTGCAGCGTTCCCCACTCCAGCCTCGTCGCCGTGCTGCCCTCCTCATCGCCGTAAAGGTACTTCTCGAGTGAGCCGTTCTCCAAGTATTCGTAGACCAGTGCCTTTGTGTTGGCGTCGAAGCAGAAGCCGTAGAGCCGGACGAGGTTCACGTGGTACGTTCGACCTATAGTGCCGATCTCCGCCATGAACGCCTCCTGAACCCTCTTGTTCATGGTCACCTTCAGGACCTTCACGGCCACTGGCAGGCCGTTCGGCAGCTCACCCTTGTAGACCACGCCGTAGCCGCCGGACCCGAGCTCCGATGAGTAGTTCCGGGTGCAGGCCGCCAGCTGGTCGGAGCTGAAACGCATCGGCTTCTCGTTGAGGATCTGGTTGAGGAACGTCTCAACGGGACCGACCTCGAAGACCACATCTTCCACGGTGTTGCTGGCTTGCATCTCACTCTCACGATTCTTTTTCATCTCTTTCAGGACTTTCTCGACGATTTTCTTCTTCATCTTCTTGTTCACGATGATTGTAGATGCTGAGCAACGAAATGAAGCAGCCAATCAATTAGATAGCAAACTGACACTGTAGAAGTCAATAATGAGAAGGTGACGGATCGATGTATCGTACTGATTGCAACTGCATTCCCCATGTCTACGACGCTTCCGGGGCTGCAAGCTTGATTGGACCCTGCGTCATGGCATGCGTCACATAAACGTACAATGAATGAACAGTTCAGTCAAAACCTGGAATGAGCTTGCAATCCCAATTAGAAACACACTGATATTTTCTGCCTTAGGACTTGTTCGGTTACCCTGTAATAATAGACTAGGAATCAATCCAACTTCATCAAACTTACACAAAATTAGCTAACCATTCCAACTGCAGTCTTTCCAGGGCAAGGTTCCCGGAGAATCGAACAAGCCCTTAGATATCTACTGCCAAAAACAGGGGAAGGGATCAAAATTTTGTTTTCTGAACAAATTTCTGAAAGTTCAGGTCATTTAATCAATTGCTCAACTACAGGAGGCAAGGTGCACGAAAGCATGAAGCTAGTATCTCCAGCTGAAGACCCACGTACAGAAACATTCCTTAGGAACTGAGTAGCCCAAATACCCCACCGAGAAACTTCAAAACAAAACGGAAACTTGCTCTTTTTTTTTTTTAAGAAAATGAAACGGAAACTAGCTGAGGAAGAAGAGCTCATATTCACCTGTGTGGATACCCTGGTTGTGTTGTGTCGATCCTCTTTCTAGCGAATGGCGAGCAACTGCTGCGCTGCCGGCTGGGCTATAAATTACTGAGGTCATGAGAGACCGCTCTGAGTCTCAGACTGGAGAAGCAGGTGTATCCAGACTTAAAAAGGCCCAAGCCGCCTGGGCAGACACGCAGCCGGGGCTGACTAGTAGTACGTAAGAGAGACGCGAAAGTCATGTTCACATTGTGGCTCTAAGGGGCTGTTTGGATCGAGCCCTGGACAAAAGTGCCTCGCTTGTACCTTGCCGGAGAGTTGCTGTACGCTGTTTGGTTGTAACCCTGGTGATCATCGGCCAGGCCCACGTGCACGAAAATGGTCGCCTGGCTGCCGCTGCTTCCTTGCCTGGGTTAAGCACGTTGCATTAGCTATTTAGACTAGGCATACGGAGTACGCGCTCCAGTTGAACTCTGGTTTCCATTTTTAGAACTCTGCATTAGCTATTTAATTAAGACATACATATAGTATATTTTATTCTATTTATTCCTTAGTCATATATATAAATTATTAAAAAATATTGAATTTTATATTATTAATTTATTAACAGTTTTATTTATATAGAAGATAATGTATTTTATTTATATAGAAGAAATTGTGTTAAAGACTTATATAGAAGAAATATATTTTATTTATATTTAACTTTAGCATATTTTATATTTTCTAAATTACACCCTTCGGTTGATCATGTTGACGTTGAAATTAGCACAGTGTGTGCAGTGTAATTATAATTATATTTCTTCCTCATACGTTCTTTCTTTGTGAAATTTTTTAAACAACTAGAAAATCTATTAATTTTACTATAATTTCAAATATATTATTAATTGAGAAATGAAAAAAATATATGGATGACTTTATTTATTTATCTATTATTTATTATTTATACATATCGTAGTTATTAGGCTTTAAATATGGTATTATATCTTTTATTATCCTTCCAGGCATAGGCTTCCAACTAAACAAACTATCTTCTAACTTGCCTGACGAGACAGATTCTATCTAATTTCTAGATAACTTTTAGACAATATTTTTTGTCAGGCACATCCTCCAGGCTTCCATCCACACAGATCCTAAGGACGTCTCCAATAATATTGGTGACCCAGTAATACTATAGCTAGCTAGATGCACCTTGGCATGCCGGCGGCGAGCTCGGACAGATGCTCTGGCTGACCGGGCGGTGGACCCGTCTTCATTTGATAGAAAGAGTTCAAAATAGATTTGTTGTGCTGGATCACGTACGTTGGTCGACACAACTTACACAGTCGCATTTGTTCCATCGAATAATATTTGGACAAAAATCCTTCGACCCTCGACTATGTTTGAAGTCTAATTTTCAAAACCAGGTGTTGTTTATTCCTCTTCTAATTTTTGAAATCGTCTATTTTCTTTTACCCTAGAAGATTTAAATGGAGGTTTAATTTTAGCTAACATGTCTTAATAATGCCAACTGTGAACCCCGGATGATTAAGAGCATCTCTAAGAGTCTTTCTAGAACCCACTCTCTAAATTATCATTTAAAAAATCATTTGCTAAATCACGGCTATATTTAGATAACCAAATAAGCCTTTGAAAAGTATTCTTTTATTAGAATCTCGATTCCTAGCAATTAGGAAGGACAGAGAGTTCCTTGGAGTTTTATATGGAGGTTTCAGCGTACACATCGTCATGCTAACTCAGGGTAAAATGAATTGTGTGTAGAGTTCGGGGATCAAAAAGATTTTACCAAGGAAAAATTATAAACAATATTTTTTTTGAAGGGAATCGCTAAATTCCAGTTGAATTCTGTGTTCCTTTTAGGCGACATAGGTGGACCGTCCAATCTTCAACCAACGTCTCGGACATCTTCTTCCTCCTCCAGCTCTGTCTGGTGATGAATGCACACTCGGCCTGTGCTAGATCTCAGGCGACTAGATTTTAGGAAGCATGTTTTTTGAATTATCATCCCGAATTGTTTTTGAAGTTCCATGACTATAATCCTAAAATCTCATTCCACCTTGCAAAATTTGCTTTAGCTCAAAAATACGAAACCGGTCTGTTTCCCTCTAAGCGGCATAATTCACAACCCACATACTATCTTTATGTTTATGGTCCTCCAATCCATCATGTTTATGACCCTCCAATGCATCATCTCTACTACATATAATACATATAAAGCCACACAACAAATTACACACCACAGTCATTATCTCTTCTAATCTCTACTAAGCGCACTCAAACAAATATACCCAAAACCTAATAAACCTTTGAAATGAATGGATCAGATTCATTCTCACCTCTTCTTTCTCTCACTCGCTCAAATCTAACGGACATGATTGCTTGGACCAAACCATCACTCATCCCATCCCGCCTACGGCCTGACTCCTTCCCTCCCCAGTCCCCATGCGCGACTCCTCTAGGCTGTGTTTGGTTCACGGGTTGGTGTGGGTTGGTGCGGGTCCGACCCACATCAACGCGTGTTTGGTTAAAAAATGAAAGGGGACGGGTTCAACCCGGTAGGGTATATTCCCTTCAGATGCGGGTTCGTCTGGTCCGTCAAAAAACAACGAACGTAGCCGACCCACATGTACGACGTCGCGAGCTCCGTTTCCTTCTCATTCCCTCGCGAACGCCGGCCTTATCCCCGTCCCCAGCTCCTTCGGCCTTCCTCCTCCTCCAGCCATCCAGCTCCGTCAGACGTGTGAACGGCGGGGGGCGGGTCTGGCTGCCCTCGCGGAGAGCACTCACGGCGGCCCCGGCGGCGCTCGCGCAGGGTGCTCACGGCGGCCCCGGCAGCGCTCGCGGCTGACCCGGCAGTGCTCGAAGAGGGCGGGCGCGGCGGCGGCCTCGACGGCATTCGCAGAGGGCGGGCCTGGCGGTGCTCCCAGCGGCCCTTGCGGAGGGTGCTCGCAGCGACCCCGGCGGCGCTCGCGAAGGGCGCTCGTCGCGGCCCTCGCAGAGGGTGCTCACGGAGGGCCCTCCTGGCAGCCCTCGCGGAGGCGCGCTTCCGGCGGCCCTAGCGGCGCTCGCGGAGGGCGCTCCCAGCAGCGCTCGCGGTGGCCCCCCGGCGGTGCTCCTGGCGGCTCCAGGCGGCTTCGAGGCAAGCGGTGGCTCTGCTCTGCTCTGCCCTCCATGGTGACGGAGCTCTGCTCAGCTCTCTTGGATATTGAGGAAGAAGAAGATGACGTGGGAAAAAGACTGACAGGTGGGCTCTACTACTAGCTACCGTTCACGGTGTTAAAGTATCATTTATTTTATCCTTCTCCAACCTTCTAACCAATTAAAAAACTGGGTTCAACTTAACACCTTAACCAAACGTGAGACGGTTTCGTTTCATCGCAAAAAAATAAGTTGGACCCTCCCAAACCAAACACAGCCCTACTCCCCCACGCGACTCGTCTCCCCGCGCCCGTGGCTTCGTGTCTGGGGACACGGTCCCCTGCCTGTGGTCGCTCCTGCCATGGCCGGCGGCGCTGCTGGCTTGGACCGCGTAGGCTGCCGGCGGCGGCCGTTCCCCGATCTCCTCTTCCCTCCCAGCCACGCGACTCCTTCGCGTCCCCACGGCTAGGGTTCCCAGCCGCCGCCCCGCCGGATCTTCCCGCCGGTGCTGCTCTGCTGCTGGCCGCGGTCCGCCAATGCTTAGCTCAGGCCGTCGGCCAAGAGGCGACCCTCTTGGACTCGCGTCTCGCGGTCGTTCGGCTCGACGGCAACACTCCAACATCCGCCAATCGCCCAGTCCGCTGATCCGCCTTCCACTACAAGTCCAAGTCGCAACTCGACGGCGGGAACTCCTGTATCCGGCCGGGCCTGAAGGCCGGAGCACGGGCTGCCAGCTGGCTCCACGAGGCCACACCTGCCGGGCCTGAAGGTCGTTGTGTTTTTGGCTTTTTTTTGGTAATTGTTGAATCTTGGTTACTTTATGCAGCTCAATGCTTACATCGTCACCAATTTGTATGCATATTTATCGAGTATTTTCTTGTCCTTGGAACACAGGTCTGAAAGGCGAAGACTGGCAGAGCTATGGAATTTCATTGGATGGCTGGTGCCTGGTGTAATTACTGACTGTTCTTGTAGTGCTGATTCAGAGGGCCTCGTAGTGCTGATTCAGAGGGGCGACAAAGTCTTTCAAATCGTTAACTGGTAACACTCTTGGATTTTTTCTAATTTTTTTTCCTGATTCAATATTCATTGATTTCACTACATGTGTATGTTCGATAGGTTTCTAGGCTGATACATGTGTATGCTCAATAAGTTTCTGGGCTGGTGTTATAAACTTCTGCATTATCAGCATGTTTTCCAAAGTCACTGGCTTGCCGAACCAAGTTTAAGAAATTAATCACAGTACAGAATTCCTAGAAAGTTAGTCTGGGTACGCAATTCTGCTGCAGTTTTATTTTACATTCCAACTTAAGTAGGTCATGGTTTGAGTTCCCACATTTTCTCTTTTGCTAAGAACCAAACGATTTCACCAACCCCAGTATTGATTGTATATTTTTTTTAGAATTTCATTGCTGTTGTAAATGCTAAAAATGTGAATGCTATTTTGTTATGGTCGGTCTGGCCTATCAGAGAAGGGAGCGCACCAGTGGCTGAGGACGAGCGGGCTTCATTTTGATTCACCGTAAGTGTGGCCTAATTGTTGATTTGTTTTCTCTTATATGTTTCCCTTTTTCTGTGATCCCTGTTTTAAGTGTCTCAGGAAGCGATGGATGAGTGCGACTCGGCCCTTTGGGCCCTGTTTTAAGTGTCTCAGGAAGTGATGGATGAGTGGGACTCGGCCCTTGCTGCGGTTTCAGTTGATGATTTGGGTAAGATTGGCTATGGGCGATTACAGACCAGACAGAGGTGATGGTAGTGTTTCACATTTTTTTCTTCTGTATGGAGACGTGACTCTTAGCATTAACAAATTGCTCTACATATGGCATTCGTCTGCCCTGTAGTGTAGACAGGATGATATCCAAGGCATAATTAATGAAATATAGCTTGTGGATGACATTGATGCAGCATTTAACAATCTTTTTTAATATACAAATTAGTATTTCTTTTTTTTTATATTGCAATGCATCTGGAAATTTGGGAGAATGGATAATTTCTTTTTTTTTTTATATTGCAATGCAGCTGGAGTTCCCATGGCTTGAGTCGCTGCTCCTAGGCTTTTCTACAGCAAGCCCACAATTTCTAAGCCTCACGCCATCAGTGATTCTTATGTGGCTTCTGCACGTCTGCAGGTTTGGAATTTGGGAGAATGGATAATTTGTGAATGACTGAATGAGAATCAGATTTAGCTTGACTGCTGAAATGCTTTAGCTACTTGGAAGTTTTCCAAACAGTCGAAGAACAAAACGGCAATGGTGCAAGGTAAATTATTGTAGCTCATGTAAATTTTGCAGTTCTTGTAGCTAAGTTCATTGTATAAAACTTGTTAATTATTCATAAATTATCTTGTGATTTCACTTTGCATCAGTGGAAAATGAGCTGCTTTGTGTGGTCACATTTAGTCCTTAACTAAATACGGATGGTTATACAACTATGTATTCAATTATTGCATATATGCTTGTATTTTATTACTCATGTGTGTTCTGGACATTTCTCATGTTGAGCCAACAACATTCTTGAAGCTGATTGAATTACTAACCCTGTGAATGATCACTAGATCTCACTTCTCCTTCTCGACCTCCCTGCCTAACCGCAAGAAGGCCAAATAGATGTAGTGTTAGTTTGCTGCTCCGAACTGAAAGGCACCCCAAAAAGGCAACCTGAGGCAGCGAGGATAAAGTTAGATGTGTCTTGGATATATTGTTTTCATCAAGTTATGACTCCTTCAAAAGTTATGTATTGCAAAAGTTAGCATAATATGTAGAGGCATCTCTAGCCGAATACCATGCTTGGTAGTATTTATGTGGAATTTTGAGTCAAAACTTTATAATGTCAGGTTAAATTTTCTATTTTTGTAATGTAGCTATTTGAATTGGTAGTATCTGTTGTTTCAAAATGCTCTTGTGACAAATTTGAGGCGAGGCTCTGTACGCAAATTTGATGGTACATAACTGTTCCATCCTAATGTTCTATTTATGTTAGTTAGATTACAAGATATTTGCTTTTATGTTCTCTTCAGCCCATGATATTTGATATGAGAGACAGTGAGGAGCAGCATGTATCATGGCTATATGACAGAGATACTGGAAGGGCTTCAAGTGGGTTATGGTGATATTAGAAGTGCTATACATTAATAATACCGGCTCTTATTTAAGCTAGAACTAGGAGGTGAATTTTTCATTGTTCAATTCTCTTTTGTTCACATTATTTGTTACTTCATGGTACATGCCAGGTTTTTTTTTTTTTTTTAAGTTGGATATTGTGACCAGAGGGGAGCTTATGTGAGGAAGGATGGGAAAAAAATATCTGGAAAAAAGAGGCCTCCAGCAGCAGAGCAAACATTACATTAGGATATGCAAATTGGATTGATTTGGCTGCCTTGCTGCTAGGTAAGATCTCCATCACATGCTCGATTTTGTATTGTGAATTCACTTTTATAGTGCTGGTCAGTGTGGTTACTTCTTATGCATGTGTTTGGGAGAGATGGCTGTTCAGATAAAATAATATCTTATCGTGAGATATTGGAAAAGTTTTAACAAGATGAAATTTTATGCTGTCTAATGTAAAACTGGCTTGAGGTATGTCGACTGATGGTAGAGTTGCTGCAGGGCTACCTCGGGACATTGCCTTTGGTCTTGCATTTCAAACAGAGTGTGTTCAAGATGGAGCAGCTCCAATGTTCAGGTGCATGGAGCTTCATCGGATTGTGAGTAAATAAACATTGTGACTTTCTTTAGAGTTAGGACTCAGTCTCTATAATACAAATTTGTTGTGGAAGCTTGAGCTTTTCAGTCAAGCTCTGTATTCATTTGTTGTGGAAGCTTGATCTTTTCAGTCAATACCATAAAAGGGCGTACCCAGTGCCGTAGGCTCCCGCGCTGTGCGGGGTCTGGGGAAGGCATTTCTGCGCCAAGCCATACCCGCACATAATGTGCGAAGGCGGGGGCTCGAACCCTGGACCTTCCGGTAACAGACGGTAAGTACCATATCAAATAAAATATATCCGTAAGAAGTCACAATGCATAGCCGTATTCATTGTTGTTATAGGAGATGTTGTACTGAATTTGGAGGATAGACAAATAGTTAAATAATCAAAGCGGTAACATGAGATATTTTGTTGTTTGATACATGGCAGTTTTCTGTCTATCACAAAGTATTTTTTGGTTGAAGTGTTCTATCTGATCTCTGAAGTCAACATTTTTATTAGTGTCTAAGGCTTATTGGTCGACATTTGTGAATTGATTTTTTTTTTCTGTGAAGTGATTAGTAGTGCCTAGAAATCAGTCTATCTTGTTTGAATTATGTTTGCTTCCTGTCGAAGATGCATTCGAGGAAAAGACATTGAAGATCAGAAGATGACGATAGCTTTGGAACAGGAAGTTACTTTCTGCTGCTTTGCTCTTGGCACATTTGGAAGCGGCAGAACTCCATCTCCATCAGAAACGAGCAAATGAACCTGAACCATGCACTATCAACGTGCAAGAATGAAGTCTTCTTTCGGGGAGCTAGGCTAAAGCCTGATGACAAACAGCGAGCAAATGGTGCCTGTTGCTCACCAACGCAATGTCATAGGTGATATCTGAGATAATTTAGTTTTACCTCGTTATTATGTCTACATTACTTTGTGCGTTTCAGTCTGAGCTAATCTGTCTTAACAATTTTGAGAGACATCGTCTGGTTGTTTTTATGCGCTTCCCTTAAATGAAGTCGTGGCAACGCACGGGCATTATACTATCCAAATACATCTGGATAACATCTGGAAATGCTTTTCCTATCCAAATACTTCAGTGTTTTATCGATCCTATGGTTTGCAAGATAACATTAAATATGTAATAATGTTAAGTTAATTACTTTCTCGCCTCTATGTGTTTGGTTAGGTTACCAGCTACAGCTTTGATTATGATTTGATCAGCAGATCAGCAGCGGGGCAGCCTGGACAGCACGGCTCCTGCATTCCTCCGTCACCCCCCAACGGCAGGCATGGCTGCTGCTGTGTCCTGTCTGATGTCGACAAAGGAAGAAGATGACTGGTGGCCAGTACGCTCTGATGCTCGATGATTCAGTTCGTCCGTGGCTCCTGGAGTCTGGCGACTGTCAGACTTCCATCCTGTTCTTGTTCTTGCTTCCACCATTGAGTTCATGCCTGTGACTGTGAGTGCCTGAACCATTGAGCCGTGAGGCATCTGATGAGTGACGAGTGAGCGAGTGACCTATCATCTGCTCGAATTCTGTTTTTACTTTGCATGTCCTGATGTTTTTTCTCCCTCACAGCATCATGTATAGTTATTCTCCTTTATGTAACTTGGACTGAAGTTCCTACGAGGCCTTCTGATTTTATTATGCCTTGTTATGCATGAATGTATTCCAGGTTATATTTATAGTCATATACAATTATATGTTACAAAAATTATAGAAAAAAAATCTTATCATCTGGTTGTTTCAAGTACATCTCTTAAATTAAACCGTGACAATGCACAGGCATTATACTAGTGCTAATTTAAAAACCTCAACCTTCATTTTTTACAGTAACTGAGTGAGTATAAAACAATAGTGTACAAGACTACAAGCTCTGTTTCGTCAACACTGACGCAAGAGTCCGCTCAACCTCTTCAACCATGGCGCCAGTCGACTTGGCAGCTGGGCTAATCGACAGCTCACTGTCTCTAGCGGTGGTGTCTTTGCTGCTCTGGTACGTGCCGCTCCACATTCCCGAGCTAGTTGAGCCACCGCTGCTTTCCATGACGTAATAGAAGGGGTTCACGGGCGGGACAATGGCCATCTCCCCCTCCAGCATCCGCACCACGCTGCTCATCGTCGGCCGCGCCGACGGCTGAAACTGCACGCACCACAGCGCCACCTTGCACATCATCTCCGCCTTCTTTCTGTTCTCCTGTCCGACGATCCCGTCGCAGGACACGACGTCCTCGATCTCCCCTTGGTCATACTTCTGCCACGCCCACTTCGGGAACCACTCCTTGCTCTCGCCTTGGCCGGGGTCGTAGTTCCGGCGCCGTCCTAGGATCTCGAACAGCACCATCCCGAAGCTGTAAACGTCGCACTTCTCCGACGCCGGCAGCGCCATCCACAGCTCCGGCGCCGCGTACCCGGGCGTCCCGCGGCCGCCGCCGGTCAGCGACATGTGCGTGTTCTCGCGCTCGCCCAGCCTTGCCAACCCAAAGTCGGCCACCTTCGGGGTATAGTCGGCCGTGAGCAGAATGTTGGCCGGCTTGATGTCGTAGTGCACGATCCGCTGCTGGCACTCCTCGTGCAGGTACCTGATCCCCTTCGCCGTGCCGACGGCGATGTTGTGCAGCGTTCCCCACTCCAGCCTCTTAGTCGTGCTTCCCTCGTCGCCGTAGAGGTACTTCTCGAGCGAGCCATTCTCCAAGAACTCATACACGAGCGCCTTCGTGTTAGCGTCGAAGCAGAATCCGTAGAGCCGGACGAGGTGCACGTGGTACGTCCTACCAATGGTGCCGATCTCCGCCATGAACGCCTCCTGCACCTTCTTGTTCATGGACACCTTGAGGACCTTGGCGGCCACCAGCAGGCCATTCGGCAGCTCGCCCTTGTAGACCACGCCGTAGCCGCCGGACCCCAGCTCGCACGAGTAGTTCTTGGTGTAGGCCGCCAGCTGCTCGGAGCTGAAACGCATCGGCTTCTCGTTGAGGATCTCGTTCAGGAACTTCTCCACGGGGCCGATCTCGATCACCACATCTTCCACGACGTCATAGGTCTGCGCCTGGCGTTCTTTTCGCTCAAGCTCCTCCAAGACTTTCTTTACGATGTTCTTCCTCATCTTCTTCTTCACGACGCGCCATCTTCTGATGAGCGCGATGATTACTACTACAGCTGCGGTTGACGCGACTGAAGATACTGAAGAACAACCAAATGAAACAGCTAATTAGCAGTTTATATTAGTTAAGTAGAAGAAACCAAGATACACACAGTGCCAGACAGATGTATGGTACCGATTGCAATTGCTGTATTCCCCATTTCTGCGACGGTTCCGGGCTGTAAGCCTGATTAGGGTCCGCGTCATGGCATGCGTCACATAAGCAAGTTAGTTGAATGAACAGTACAGTCAATACCAGTAAGGAAATGAGCTTGCAATTCCAAGTTCCCAACAAGAAATTTAGTTTTTTGAACAAAATCACTGAATTGAGGAGGAACCTAAACCGGATGGGAGCTTCAGGACCCATCCTATAATCTCTGAACAAATTTAGAATTCTGAACAAAATCTCTGAATGGATAAGAGTCACTGATCATTCAATCGATCTACAGAAGGAGCACGAGCATGACTGTACGAGGTTACTATCTCCTGACTGAATTAAGAAGCCGACGAACCCGAATACCCTGACCGACAACAAGAGCTTCAAAAAAGAGGAAACTAGAGGAGGAACAAGAAGAGCTAACCTGCGTCGATAGCCTTAGCGCCTCTCCGTGCTCGCTGGCGAGCAACTGCTGCCCGCGGGGGCAGGGCTAAATTATTGAGCCGATGAGAGACTGGTCTCGCTGATGACTTGTATGAAAGGCCAGGGAAGGCACAAGCGGGCAGACATTGCCGACTAGTTTGAGACGCTGACTGCGCGATGAGGTCCGTTGCTGACTTATCTGAAGGCTTCTTGTTCTGCTGACAGCGACAAGCTCGAATCCTCGGAATCTTCTTCCGTTCCATCATCACCATCGCGTCATCGACAGAAGAGAGTTCAAGACGCATGGGTCTTCTCTGTTGGGTTGGAACGTGGGCCGACACAACTTTATGCGTGGGCCTCTGGACGCAATGTAACAACACACGAAGCCCATTTCGTAGCCCACTTAGGCCCATGTACGAATTCAGTCGTTTGTCCGAGGAATCTGGCACGCTTGGCCCAGATATATATGCTACGAGCTGCAGTTTCCGCTGATGGTGACATGCCACGGCAGCAGTATATTCTTTCCGAGCTACGCAAGGCAAATTGTCTACATCAATGCGCCGGTGGTTGTTTTGGCCTGGGAGGGAAATGTACACACGCGGCACATGTAGTTGTGTGTCCTTATACCATACGTACATGATTCATTTTCAATCGGATAAAAAAAAAAAGGTGTCCATACGTTCACAAAGCATGCAGCCAAACCTTTCGATCACAACAACGCATGAATCTCTTTGAGATTTTGCCAATCACCATCGCCTGAGTTCGAGATTTTTATAGAAAACCAAAGAACAAGCTAAGGTCGGCCATCGGCGTTGTTTGTGCCGCTTACTATTCAACGAACGCGGAAACTTATCTCCGAAGAAAATGGAAACGATCATATGAATAGTAAGAATTCTGGGTAGTTATCCTTATCGGTCCAAACAAATTAAATGAATTTACATCCAAGCCTACTGTATATATGCGCATGCACAGGTTCCGAATTTTTCCTGCGCGATTTCGATGCAACTGCGTGGTATTGGTAAACATCAATCAATTTGCGTCATTGAAAATATTGAATAGGCAAAACTAGAAGACTTTGACCACGCAAGCCAATCATAGCAGAGCTTGCCTTCTTATTTGCCCCATCCACCTTCCCCGTCTCCATCACGCACTTGCCCACCTCTCCCTCGCCGGCCTCGGGCCTCCCAACCACCCATCTCATCTGCAAGGACGAGGAGGAGGAGCTAGCCATGGTGCGGGCGAGTCTTCTCGCCGTGCGCGGGGCGCTCGCGGTCGGCGCTGCGACGGCCACGCAGCACGCCTCGACCCCACTCGGTCCCGTGGCGATCGTGGCGCTCGCGGTGGTCGCGACGGCGGCCGTGGCGGCCATCGCGGCGTTCGGGTGCGCGCAGGGCGCCAAGAAGCCGCGCCGGCAGAACAACAACGCGTACTACTACGGCCAGGGCAACCCGCCGCCGCCCGCGGGCGCGTACGGCTACCCGGCGCAGCAGCCGCCGCCCGGGTACGCGTACCCGCCGCAGCAGCAGAGGCCTGGCCGCAGCGGGCTCGGGTCGGGAGCCGCGGGGCTCGCCGTCGGTGCGGTCGGAGGGCTGGCGGCCGGCGCGATCATCGGCTCGGCGCTCGACGGCGGCGGCGGCGGTTGTGGCGGCGGCTGCGGTGGCGGCGGTTGTGGCGGCGGCTGCGGTGGTTGACCTCTTTCTTCTTTTGATTAGTTCTGTTTTACATCGGCCATGTGATTAGCGTGGCCATCTGCTTGGTATACTATATGAATTGTGTTCACGGGTTTCTTTTATGTGATGAAAAAAAGGAAAACGTGATATGAAATCGATGGGAATTCGTGATGTTGGATCGTCAAATGTTCTTGTGCAAACCATATCCGATCTAATCATCCAAATGTTGTCGCGCACAAATATGCATCCTCATGTTTTCCTGTTTTGATGATGCACCGAATCCTCATCCTGTTCTCATTAATTTATTATTATTTTACATTCGTCCAATCTCAGTGAGACGTTCTATTTTGTTGTTTATATAGTGTTTTGTATGTGTATGAATGATGATTCATAGATTACTATTCCATAGTTTCAGCTGTGTTTCAATTGAAAAGAGATTCTAAACAAAAAAAATAATTGTGAATTCCGTCCATTTTTTTTGTATTTCTCAATATTGATAATCCGGTGTAATCCCATACGTGAGATCTCGTGATTCCCCTGCCATGTGATGTTTTTTTCCATTGCATCCCTCCCGTGTTCCCTTGGCTCCCACACTTAGCTACGTGCCTTCGTTGCTCTGTCTCTCAGCTCGCACACTTGCTTTGCAGGTCCTAGGTTTGGTTTTGCTTAGAGCAACTCCAAGAAGATTGATAAAAGCAGATGACTAAACATATAATTTAGCCAACATTTAAAATAGAAAACTTTGTAAAAAAACAGAAAGTCCTAAAAAATTTTCTAATATGGCAAGGCTACATAGCCAACGACACATGCAAGCTAAAAGATTTCAGCAATATAATTTATTATTTTACAAAATAAGATAGCAAAACTGTTAGAATCTATTTTTTTAAAAGAGAAATTATAAAGAATAGTTCATCTTTTAGGCCCCTTTGGTTCGTGGGTGAACCAAAGGGAAAACTTAGGAATCGTATCCTCCGGAATGCTGACGTCAGCATGCCTTTGGATGGCGAAGGTGAAACGCATGAAACAATCCTCTGGAATCGTCGTTCCCTCACTGTAGCATAGGAAAGTGAAAATCCATGTCGAGCTCATGGAAAACGTACGAAGCGGGGGGCGCTAGAGGAGGGGGACAGGCCGCGCTGGGGCCGAGACGCGCCGCCCGTGTGGGTGCCAGGCGCCGCCGCCGAAGCCGCGCCTTCCGCGCGGGGCTAGGAAGGCCGTCGTAGCCGCGCTCGTCGCTGCTCGCTGAAGCCATCGACGCCGACGCCAACGCTCCTCACCGCCATCGCCGGAGGAGGAAGATGAGGAGGCCGTGTCGCCCCTGCACAGATTCAGCCTCCACGCTACCGGATCCGTGGCCGCCGGTGCCGAATCCGGCGGCTCCGCCATGGCCAGCGCGGGGGAGGCGCCGGGCGCAGGCTCCCTCCGCCCCGACGGCCACTTCATCCTCCTCCTTGTCCTGGGACAAGGCGCAGGGCCGGCTGCCCCTCTCCCTGTTCGACACCACCGCCGCCGACGGCCGAGAGAGAGAGAGATTGAGAGAGACGGACGAGAGAGACGGACGGACGAAGGAAACGAAGGTCCCGGTTCCAGAGGAATCTTTCCTACACTATTTGTTTTCTGTATTTTTTTCTTTAGTTTTCCTGCATGTCAAAGGGGGCCTTAAAGTTGCTCTTAGCTCCCAAGTGTCGCTCGACATCCAATTAGCCTAGGGGTCACTTTGACGATAAATCTATGGAGAGGAGTAACTCGAGCGATATGTCTCTGGTTGTACTTGATTAGAATGAATTTTAGTACAACCAAACCAAGTGTAAGAAAATAAACAATGCCACGTACTATTCTCTCTTTGCGTCCTGCCATAGGCACTGATTCTCTATATTAGTTCATTGACTTTTGAGTGTTTGTCTTCTGGACAATTGTAAAGCTGGTGCCAATTTAGCACGAAAATGTCAAAACAGTAGGTGGTCAATCATTAAAGTATCACGGCGCGTCGCTTATACAAGACCAATTAGGTGCTCTCTATTTTGGTCCACGGCCCACCTGACACTAAGGTGATCACTTTAGTTATTATATTACACAATTTTTGCCCATAATGATCACGGGCAACTATGAAAACGAAATAGAGTGAGTCAAGTGCATTTTCGATTCATTTTCACTGATATACTCCGTAAGTTGATTCCGTTTCATGTACTGTATAGTTGAGTTTCTGCCTTCAAATTATACAGTACTCAGAGAAGTTAAACTAATACAGTACTCTACTCTTTTTTAAGAATCAGTACTGTACTTCCTCTATCCGGATAAGAGTGCGACTATAAAATGGTACACGTAGTATCGTCTAAGGAAAAATCTACACGTACAAGTTGTGTCTAGAAAAACAACTTTGTGCATGTAGCGCTGGGGCATGGGAGTGGCATGTCACGCACCTACCGAGTCGGGGCTCCAAACACCTGATACACCACACTAGCCAAACATACCAGTGTATCATAATTGGTCTCAAAGTTGACCAAAGCACTCGATAAATATATTCCAGCCCGGGTGGCGGCTGGAAAGTGATTTGATAAACAACTATTTCTTCTCGCAACGGCCTGTTTGCATAGCAGCTAACCATTTAGTAATATTTTTCTCACAACAAATCCGTATAAGTTAGAATCTTGCGATCACTGAATCCACCGTCCTTTAATTTATCTTATCTAAAACAAGACTGCGGTGAACATAAATACCCCCAGGTCCCATCACCCATATGCATAGTACTAATATTGATTAGAGATACAGACCTCTTAGACTATCCGCACTCATCAACCTCTATATCCAACATCTAAACGAAATATTCTATTTTAGTCATCGAGATTCTCACCTCTATACCATTTTTTCCGCACCCATCCAATCTCAATACCAACCTCTATCCACTGTAGGGCCCATTTATCAAGATTTTTTTCCTTTTTCTTTTTTTATTTTTCTTTTCCCTTCTCTTTTCCCCCTCTTCCTTTATCCATTCGACCGGTTCTTCTTTCCCCGTACCCCGCTGCCTCGACGGCTCCGCCCGAGGTCCCTCCGAGCTCCCATGGTCGGGCCGCCACTCCTCTTCGCCACGGCGCTGGCGGAGTTCGCGTCCCCACGGTCGGAGGAGCTCGCCCCCGCGCCTCCCTCCCCTCCTCTTGCTATCCGGCGCGTGCGGTAGCTGGAGCCGGGGCTGGCCGGCACCTCCCCTGCTCCCTCCCCGCCCCTTCCGCAGCCGACGGCCCTCCCCGCCTCCCACCTGCTCGGAGCTCGGTGGCAGGCCAGCGATGAGCGCGCATCGAGCAGGCCGGCCGGGCCATGCGTGCGCCCTTCTTCCACCGACGGGAGCAGGGCAGTCGTGCCCCCTTCTTTCACCGACTGGAGGCCTCCACATCTCCGCTCCGGCGAGTGCGCGCGGCGGCCTCGCCTCCCTCCCTCCCCGCGACGGCTCTCGGGCTCCTCCGGCGCCCCACCACCGGCCGAGCGCGCGGCGACGCTGGCCGCTCGCGCGTAGGGTGGAGGCGGACGGCGGCGCGCGGCCTCCTCCTGCCTGGAGGCGGAGCAGGGGAGGCGGCCGACGGAGGACAAGCGTGGGTGGAGGACGAGCGCGGGCCGAGCGTCCGACCGGAGGAGCTGCGGGCCACGCCGCCGGTGGAGAGCATGCCGCGATCCCTCTCCTCCTCCCTCGCTAGCGTGGCCTCTCCCTTCGGCGGCCGTCGTCCCTCCCCGGCCCGGCCTCTCCCTTGGCCGTCCTCCTTCCTCGGCGGCGGATGGAGGCGGTCCTCCTTCCCCGACGGATGGGCGCCATGGATGGGCGCGCCGAACAGGCCTCATGCGAAGCTCGGCGGCTTCCTCGCGCGGGCCTCGTCGCCATGGATGGGCCTCGTGCGGAGCTCAGCTTCTCTCGCCTTCCTCCCTACGCGCGGCCGGCTCGGCGGCCATGGCGAGGCCGCGCGGGAGCGAGGCGCCTCCACCGGCGCGACGGCAGCGCGGGCGAGGCCGTCGAGCTCGCGGGCGGCGGCGCACCTCGTGGCCGACGAAGGACAAGCGTTGCCGGAGGACGAGTGCGGGCCGAGCGTCCGGCGGTGGTCTTGCGAGCGGCGGCGAGGCATCACCTGTTATGATTAGGACGAATAAACGATGAAGAACACAAGATCAAACCACAGGGAGACACAAGATTTAACGTGAAAAACCCCTCCAATGTAAAGGGGAAAAACCACAGGCGCCAGCCAGCAAACACTCCTTACTATAATCAAGAGTCTGGGTTACAACGCCGTAGCGGCGGCTTACAAGAGAATGAATCTCGGTGAAACTCTAGGCTCTAATTTTCCATTATCAACATGAGCATAAGCAGTGCAGCCAAAAACTTTCAACTGTGAATAATCTACAGGTGTACCAGACCATATCTCAATGGGAGTTTTCTTATTTAGTGAAATAGAAGGCGACCTGTTTATCAAATAACATGCGGTGTTTGCAGCTTCAGCCCAAAAACGCTTGTTCATCCTAGCATTAGACAGCATGCAACGAGCCTTTGAAATGATGGTCCTGTTGATACGCTCAGCCACACCATTTTGCTGCGGAGTATGTGGTATGGTATGATGCCTAACTATACCTTCTTGCCTGCAATAATCATTAAAAGCATCCGAACAGAACTCTCCACCATTATCAGTACGAAGCAATTTCACCTTTCTTTCAGTTTGCCTTTCTATCATAACTTTTCAGTTCTTAAAAGCAGTAAAGGTATCATCTTTATTTTTCAGAAAATAAGGCCAAACTTTTCTAGAGTAATCATCAATAATTGTAAGCATGTAACGAGCATCACCAAGAGAAGGCTTACGGGAAGGACCCCATAAATCAGCATGTACATACTCAAGAGTACCTTTGGTGGTATGAACTGAGGTGTTGAACTTTACCCTCTTGTGCTTGCCAAAAATACAATGCTCACAGAACTTTATGTTACTCGAAGTACAGCCATCAAGCAAGTTTCTCTTCATCAATTCTGCCATACCAAGTTGACTCATATGTCCCAAACGCATATGCCAAAGGTTAGTTTTACTAGGTTCACCATTACTAAGCCGACAAAGGTTAGTTTTACTAGGTTCACCATTACTAACACCAGCAGCAGTGGAGACAGAACCATGCAAAGTACTTCCTCTAAGAACATACAACTTTGCATAATTAAGATCACCTTTCAAGCAAACAAGAGAACCATTTGATACCTTAAGAGTGCCATCTGAACCGGAATAATGAAAACGTTCTGCATCAAGCGTGCTGAGTGAAATCAGATTCCTGGACGCCCCTGGTATGTACCTGACATTCTTCAGCGTGCGTGTCATGCCATCATGTGCCTTGATCTGAACAGAGCCGATCCCCACAATGTCACACGGGTTGTCATCTTCCATCCGCACCACATCTCCTTTCTGCAAAGGCTTATACGAACTAAACCAATTTCTATTAGTGCAGATATGAAATGAACATGCAGCATCAAGTATCCATTCATCATGACCAAAAACACAACCAGCAAAAACTACCAAGCAATCTCCAGAATCAGAATTTTCAACACCAGAGACAACGGAAGCATTACCATCATGATTGCCTTTTCTCGCTCCGGCCCGGGCTTCGGCTTCTACGGGCCTCCGCTTCGCTCCGTCAGAAGTTTGGCCTTTATCTTGGGGAATGAATTTGGAACATATTCAACAAACTCCACCTTGAGACAAATTCATCTTGTAGCATGAATCAACACCTGCATCCTCAACATAGCAACAGGACAAATACCGCTGGCGCCAAATAGTCTCTTGGACTATTCTACTAAGCCAACTAAGTTTGAGCACAGCTCAAACTTAGCAACAGGAACAGGCTTAGTCATCATATCAGCAGAATTATCATGAGTACTGATATTGCATACCTTTAGCTTACCATCTTCGATCACATCACGAACAAAATGATACTTGATGTCAATATGTTTAGTCCTCTCATGGAACATCTGATCTTTGGTAAGATAAATGGCACTTTGACTGTCACAAAATAAATTAATGTAAGAATCATCTCCACACAGCTCAGCGTACAAACCTTTCAGCCAAATTAATTCCTTGGATGCTTCACAAACAGCCATGTATTCTGCTTCAGTAGTAGACAATGCAACAACAGACTGCAAAGTGGCCCTCCAACTCACAGCACAACTGCCAATAGTGAACAGACCTTCGTCTGTCCAGATCAGCAGCATAATCTGAATCCACATAACCAATAAGTCCCTTATCAGTTCTGCCAAATTTTAAACAATAATCCGCTATGCCTCTGAGGTACCTGAGAATCCACTGAACTGCCAAATTTCGCTCCGTCAGAAGTTCGGCCTTTATCTTGGGGAATGAATTTGGAACATATTCAACATCATCGACCTTCTCTTCCCCCGTCGTCCCTCTCTGCCAGCGGTCTTCTCTCTCCTCGAGCGAGCCCCGCTTCATCCTTTAGTGTTGCCTCCGTACCTCCCGCAAAGGTAGCGGCCGGAGGCCGGACCGCAGCTCTACAGGTTAGGTTTACCGTTCCCAGTGCAGCCCTCTGGAACGGTATAAGGACCTGCAGGTTGGGTTTATCGTTTCTAGTGCAGATAATCTTAGTTGCTAGTGGCAGCCTTGTGAGTCGGTTTTTTTAGCATACCCAAAAATGGTTGCGAAATACATACTCTCTAAATCAAATTTTGGGAAAAAATCATAAAAAGTATCAATACGTAGGTAAAAGAATCCAAAAAGAAGAAGTTAAACTCACAAGGCACTCCCAATCCCAATCCGTAGAGAAGCTACAGTATTATCGATGGATATGCTCTTAGGCACTGCTCTACGGATTGGGATTGAGAGTGCCTATGCAAGATATTCCGTCACATTGTGCATAAACGGCATTGGCGGAATATCTCAGTTGTTGGTGGATTTAAGTCAAAAGTAGGGGGGGGGGGGGTGCATGCACACCTATGAAACAAATGGAAATGAGTAATTATGAGCTCTACCACGGCAAAAAAGAATAAGCACCTATGGAGTAGAAAGCAAGCGCACCCCCACGCAGCAAGTGATTTTTACATGTCTCATTCTTTCCTAAAATATTCATGGCAAATCCCTTGCCATCTTAAAAATAATAGTCAGCAATTATTTGCATGGCCTAATGTAAGAGCAAAGCTGACTGAAAATTCTGCAGAGAAAACAGAGTACATCCAACTTCGAAAATCTGTATCTACAGTTTCACTAATCCGAAAGCCATGATGTTTACCAATCTGGAAAGATAATGAAAAGTACTACAAATCCCTTATAATTTGTAAAGCCCCATTATGCCTCTAAGAAACCCTAAAACCTCCTAAATCCAATTCTGTCCAGAATTTCGTCAGAAAAAGACAGCTAGATTCAAAAATTCAAAACTCTGAAACCACAAAGCCTAAAATCTTGAAATTTTGTGAGCTACTAGATCTGAAGCTCCTCTACATCTGTCCTATTAACCACTTTCGGATAAAAAGTCATTTAGGCCATCGAAACTTCAAGAACAACTACAATGGTCAATCTGTCAAGCAGCAGAATCCAAGTTTTGATTTCCAAAGGTGATTCCTTTCTCAACCACAACTAATACCAAGATCAAAGACCATCCAAAACATATTAATCATAAGACCCAAAAGCGGTAATCATCTCACCTTGGTTGTCCCCAAGCTAGGGCAGCAAGAAATGGATGGGGAAAAGTCAATCCACACCACGTTGCAACTCAAATCAATCCTCTCCTCATCCTCAATCTATTTTTCCTCTTCCCCTTGATTATTGCTGGCTGGAGAGATGCTAGAGAGGGAGAGGATGCAGGGAAGAAAGAGGATGACACTTCTGGAGGAGAGGAGAACGTGTTGGAGGAGGGAGAGCAGCTTGGTGAGAAAGGGACGTGGGTCTAGGGTTGGGGCGAGTTGGGCTTGGGGTGGTGCTGGGCTGGCTGGGCCTTAGCCCTTATGTCCTCTTTCCTTGAGTTTTTTTTTGTGTTACAATCAACGTGGCTTCACCACTGCGTGCGTGTGGACGTGTGTATTCGTAATGTGTTTCGCAAAAGAAATGTGCCATCAACCCGTGCGAGGGTAAATATTTGCGTTAATATTTATTTTAGGTATCATAATGATATAGGTAGTTAAATATATTAGTGGTATTAGCAGTGCCGAAAATATTTTTTGAAAGAAAAGTCTAGATAGTTAATAAAATATGAAAATATCATTTTAAAAATTTAACCCTATACCATGTCCCTTAAGATTAGTGATGGAGAGATTAGTGATGGAGTTTGGTGTAAGATTACGATGGAGAAGACATAGACACCTTCGTTTAAATGATAAGTCATTTTGATTTTTTTGGTTCATATATTTTGTTATGTATTTAGATAATATTATTATATTGAGATGCATAATAAAATAGATGTAACAAAAAATTAATATGAATTATAATTCATGAAAGGAGTAATAATATCCTCATTTCTAAAGATGTTTTTTACCAATAAAATTTCATGTAGTAGTAGTTATATTATCAATATAGATATGTCAATTATTTTAATTAAAATTTAAAAATATATATCTTAAGTGTGTATGTGAGAGAGATTTGCATGTTGGCACAATATGTATATTTACTTAAAATAATTTTATTGTATTATTTTTATAAAATTAGCAATGAAAAAACATAATGTGCTTTCAATATTTTATGTAAGCTAATAAAATAATTGTAAGATGTAGATAATTAGTAGAATGTATTAAATTAGTAGTAAATCCATATAGGTGGCCTTACTCATAACATCGTGTAATTTCAGTCCCCTATTTTTTTAATATTGTTAGCATGTATACCGAAAATAATCTAACGACATTATATCATAGTAAATAATAAAAATCATACTGAGACTTATTTGTTCGCCACTACCATGTTAGATTGCATCCCATGCTCTGGAATCTATTGGATAATTTATTTTTTCATAGTTCCTTCATTGTCTTAATCAATCTCGCTTAAAGTTTGCTGATCATCGCAACAGTAAACTGAAATATTATAATGACGATGATATTAAATTACCTTTTTTATATAGAATTACTACACAAAAATTAAATGATAAACACCACGATCATGATAGACCATAGAAATAGATTTCTATTTGTGTGTTGTTGATGAAAATTGGAGCTCTTAGTTTTTTATATATATTTCCTTTGAGATTTTATTAATAAATACAATAATTAACTAAACGTGGTAGACATAATAATCTAATTTTTTTATTTTATACTTTGTATTAACCAACTATGAAAGAATATTTGTAATGTTATCCAACTTTTTTTATTTTTTATTTGTAAAAATATTTTGTATAGTAGTATAGGTGGGTAATTTTTATAAAATATAATAAATCTAATGGTTATTTCAAGAGTTTCTATTTAATGCCAATATGTTTACGATTGATATGAGATTATCTAGTTTATTTTTGTAACACACTTCTAGTGTATTGATACATTAACCAAGTGACATAATTAGTTGGTCAATCTAATATTTTATATTAACTTATCTATGAATAATTATATATAAGGCGAATTTTTTTCTCCTATATGTATGACCAAACGCAGCAAAAATAGGTTTACTAATCTAGTTACAAACATGGTAGCTATAAATAGTTGTATTAATATTAAGATATATTAACTAAGTCAACATGATATATAAGCTAATCTAATATTTTATATTAATCAACTATAAGGCAACGTCATATTTTTTTTTGTTTTAAAAAATATTTTTTATTTAGTATAATAGCTATATGCAAAATAGTTACAAATATGATGGCTACAAACATTTGTATTAATATTAAAATATATTAACTAAGTCAACGTGATAGATAGACCAATCTATTATTTTATGTTCAATCGACATAGATACTTCCTCCGTCTCAAACTGTAAATCATTTTAAGAATCTTGGAGAGTCAAAGTAATCTAAGTTTGACCAAATTTATATGATAATGTAATAATAATTAGGATGTCAACTAAGTATCAATGGATTCTTCATTAATTATATTTTTGTACTATACCTATTTGATGTTATAAATATTTGAAATATTCTCTATAATTTTGGTCAATTGTGAGAAACTTTGATTCTTCAAGAATGACTTAAAATTTGAGACAGAGGGAGTAATTTATATGCAAAATAGTTATGAACATGATGGCTATAAAATATTTATATTAATATTAAAATATATTTACTAAGCCAACGTGATAGATAGACTAATCTAATATTTTATATTCACTAACTACTCCGTATGAGGCAACGTCATATTTTTTTTTAAAAAAGTACACTTTATTTAGTATAATGGCACGTGTGGATAATTTATATGCAAATTTAGGGGGTTACTTTATGTATTTTTTATAATGACAAAGATAGGCAATTTACCAACTATGAGGCAACATCATGATTTTTTTTTTTAGAAAATAGGCTTTATTTAGTATAATGGTACGTGTGGGTAATTTATATGCAAATTTAGGGAGTTACTTTATGTATTTTTCATAATAGCAAAGGTGGATAATTTCTTTATAAATTATAATAGATCCAATGATTATTATCGAATATGATGATTAGAGTCTAGAAAATTAAAGGCCAGATGTTTCTGATTATTGTGAGATTTTTTTTTGGATTTATCTTTTTTCTTGGCGTATCTGATGAGAGTTAACGTGGTGGCTCCGTTGAAGCCTCTAATTAGTAATAGTAATAATATAAATTACAATAGATCCAGTGGTTATTATCGAATATGATGATTAGAGTCTAGGAAATTAAAGGCCAGATGTTTCTGATTATTGTGAGATTTTCTTAGATTTATCTTTTTTCTTAGCGCATCTGGTGAGAGTTAACGTGGTGACTCTGTTGAAGCCATAATTAGTAATAGTAAGATAATAGTAAGATTTGTACACATTGACATTTACAAAATTGCAAAATAAATCTTTTTCTTTGTTTCAAATGGAAGCCAGATGTCCAGATGACAAGGGGCACGTCACTCACGCATAGCGCATAGACGCTGCATCTTCCAAGGACACGAGCTTCTGCAGAACGGCGTTCATGTTTGGCCTCCTGACGGGATCGTCGTCCACGCACGAGACCGCCAGCTCCAGCATTGCCGCCGCCTGCAAGTGGCTGAAGTCACCGTGCAGCCTCGGATCAACGAACTCCTCCAGCCACATCCACGACGGCAGTTCCTCGTCACGCTCCGTTGTCTTCTCCCTTAGCCACGCGACCAGCCGCCGGAAATCCATGCAGCGTACCTCCTCCTCCCCCCTCTCCCCGCCGTTCACCTTCACCGCCCAGTCGCAGAGCCTCTGCCCCCTGAGCAGCTCCAGGAGCACGACGCCGAAGCTGTACACGTCGGCTTTCCCCGTGATCGGGAGGCCTGCCGTCCACTCCGGCGCGGTGTATGTGTACCCCCTGGCACATTGCGCTCGGCACGACATCACCAGCCGGCCGCAAGCGTCCCGGCTGAGCAGCTTCACCAGCCCGAAGTCGGTGATCTTGGGGTCGAGCTCCGCGTCCAGCAGTATGTTCTCCGGCTTGACGTCGCAGTGCACGATCCACTCCAGGCACTCGTGGTGCAGGTACGCCAGCCCCTTGGCGACGCCGGCGGCGATCTTGTACCTCGAACGCCACCCCAACGCGCTCTCGCCGTCGGAGACGAAGAGGGTCTTGTCCAGCGAGCCGTTCTCCACGAACTCGGAGACCAGGAGCCGGTTCGAGTGCTCGGAGCAGAACCCCCACATCCTGACCAGGTTCATGTGGTTGATCCGCCCGATCACGCTCAGCTCCGACCGGAACACCTCGTCGGCCTGCGACAGGTCGTCCAGCCGCTTCACCGCGACGCTGCGGCCGTCCTCCAGCACGCCCCTGTACACGGTCCCCGATGCGCCTCTTCCGAGCTTGTCTGAAAACTTTCCGGTTGCGTCCGACAGCTCGTTGTAGGTGAACCTTCTGAAATGGCTGAACAGCACCGCGTACCCTTCT
The DNA here is from genome assembly GCA_023333625.1 of Bothriochloa decipiens. Lineage (NCBI taxonomy): Eukaryota > Viridiplantae > Streptophyta > Magnoliopsida > Poales > Poaceae > Bothriochloa > Bothriochloa decipiens. The sequence goes on from CM041640.1 coordinate 3,804,486, forward strand.
TCGTTGTGTACCCGTCTGGCAGAGGCCGGGTCAGCTCGGAACACGAACATGCACCCGACAACGATGAAAATGGCTTCCACGACGAAAATTGCTGCAAGAAACGAGTAGAAGTAGACGAAGTTTATCCTGTTTCTCCTGACATGGAAGTAGGAGGAGCCAACGACGCTGGCGTTCCGCTCCTGCACCGCGCAGGCATGGCCATGGAAGTCCAGCACCGTCGGGTTCAGACCCTTGGCCTTGAGACGCGTGGGGACCTTGAGGAAGATGTTCTGCTTGATGATGTCCGGAGCCCGGCCGTTCCACAAAGCGATCTTGGGGTAGCACTCGCCGGTGCCCATCCTGTAGCCGAACGCCTCGCAGTTGCAGTCGTCGAGGCACATCTTCCGGCACGTCTCCATGGACACACCGGGGGTGTAGTTGAAGTCGAAGCCCCAGAAGTCGAAGCTGGGCATCTGCGCGAAGTAGACGGGCTCGCCGCACCTGACGTGAAACTCGCGGCGGCAGCCCTTGCTCCAGTCGCTCGCGTCGCTGACCACGAACCCCTCTGGGCACGAGCACCCGAGCGCCGACCCCGGCCCCGGCAGCGGCTGGTACGCGCACACGCCGTAGCGGCCGCACACGCCGTGTACGTCGCACTGCCGCGGGAGCGCGACCCACGTGGTGCGCCAGCTTCCGTCGGCGTCGTCGAGGCTGTACAGCCGGAGGTTGCCGTCGTAGTCCAGCGTGAGCCGCCTCATGACGCCCTCCTCGCCCATGTCGGAGGCGTTGAACCACGTGTGGTCGCTCGCCGAGAAGGCGCCGCGCCGGTCGAGGCTCCCGTACCGGCTGCTATTGTACGCCGTCCGGTTGTTCTCCCACCACCGCTTGAAGGGATCCGGCCAGTAGTTGCTGGTGATCTCCGGGCCGTCGTAGATGAGGTTGAGGATGTTGTTGCTGTCGAAGTAGAGGCTGTAGTAGCCGGAGTACGGCAGGCCCCTGGCGGAGGCCGACATCAGGCGCTTGTACCGGGTGATGGGCTGCTCCGGGAGGAGCGTGTCGGTGGGCCAGTCGAAGCTCTGCCAGAGCGTGCGCCCCGTGGCGTCGGCCACGACGAGGTTGCCCGTGTCGAGCAGCTGCGCGCGGTCAGCCTGCGTGCCGCTGGTGTTCGTGCTCCACACCACGCCGCCGTTGAGGTCTCGTAGCACCAGCGACCCGTCCCTCCGGAACAGCGCGCGCGAGCCCCTGCCGTTGACGGGGGCGTCGCGGTTCGCCATCCACGCCGGCGGGGTGGCGTCGGCGGACCGGGTGAACCAGATGGCCAGCGTGTAGGCGTTCGTGGCCACCTTGTAGAAGCCACACGAGAAGTTGCGGCTGGGAGACACAAGGACGTCGCCGCTGGAAGCGTCCTCCACGCGCATTGAGTCTCCGCGCCATAGAGTGCTCCGGCGCCAGCTCGCGGAAAGCGCAAGGGAAGGCAATGAGGCAAGCATGAGGCAGACGAGAAAGGGCGAGCTGAGGATGGTGTGCACGCTCATGGTGCTAGCTGCTATTTTAATGGAGCGTCAGGTGCATGGGCGGCTTTATTTTGTATACTTGAGATTGGGGCTGCAGTCTACGAGTCATCAGTCATGTGACCAGTTCTGGTCACGGTACGTTTTTTATATGTATCGCTGAACGGGCTGAACGTGTGTTTTCTGGCAAGACCAGGTCTATCATTTGCACCCGTGGACTAAATTGTTCCCAAATCTAAACATTAATAACCCAAGAAACCAACATTCTCATACCAAATATGGCTTAAAACAGAGCTACGAAACAGAATTTCATTCCAATACTCCAATGCGTATAGCAGCCATGCCGGTTGAAGTCAAAACCATACGGCTTCACAACTAACTAGCTAGGTCCGCACAAAAATCTTGAAAAATAACATGGTGTGCCCAGTACCTTCATCCATTAAGCTCACACGGAAGTCCCCATAATAGCCATTTGATAAGTCAAACAAATAACTAAATTGAAGAAAAAAAAAATCAAGAATCCTAGAATCAAAGCTTCAACTACTCGATCAAGTAGTCTTAACATAATCGTGGCTTCAATGACCAAAAGACGAATCAAACCAACAAATAAAATTGAAGATCTTAAGATTACTCGTTACGAAAGTTTTGGATAGCCGATCAAACAGGTAGTCTTAAACTACTTTCTAATAGATCATCTTGTTATATACATACAATAGTGTTGAAATAATCTCACACGTTCGCTGAGGGGTTCTAAAATATACTAGACTAATAATTAATGAAAAAAAACGTTATACACTTTTGCAATAACTGAGAGACCAAGATCTGTCGAGACAAAGGTGAATAACATGGAACAGACATATATTGGAGCCTTGTGGTTTCAGTAAAAAGAATTGGTTCACATTTTCGAAACATTATTAACATTCATATATTGCTTAGCACCCGGATTAAGGCTTAAGAGAAATCATCAAAAATAATTTCCGTGAGTTTTAAAATTTTATAACACAGATAAATGATAAATGATTTCTATAAACAAAAATAAATTATAATCTGTGTATGTGTTAAGTAAAATTGTTGAGTAAGTAGTGTTAATGGCAAACTGGCAATGCTACATGGCGAGTTTATTCTAGAAAACCCTGTTAAACGCTATAGCTGTGGTGAGATGGTTAGATTAAATTCTGTCCGATTTAGTTTTGGCAGCTGCTTTCGTATCGGGGCCAGCCACAGTCGGCTGTGGCTTGCTGTGCTGTGCTGTGACCGGCCACAGCCGCCCGAGGCCGTCCCAGCCTGGCCTTGGCCTAGCTGCGGCAGGCTGCTGCGGCTGCTCACGTGCCGCTGCCGTGCCCAGCCCGATTCCGTGGTCGCCCAGCCCGATGTCGTGCCCTGTCTGCACGCTCTCTTGGCGACCGCCGCGGTCATGGTCGTCGATCGCGCTGCGCTCCTGCCGCTGTTGTCCCCGCGTGCGCGTGGGGCTCGACTCGGCTGCTCGGGTCGTCCCCCCGACGTCGCGTCCGCCTGCGCCCTGTCTTTTCCCCGCACATGCCGCGCCAAGACCTGTCCCTCCCCTTTTCTTCTCTGCCGGCATGGCCGCCGGACCCGTGCCAGTGAGTTCCGCAACGAAAGGCCTACGGCACCCCACTCGGTCCCGTGGCGATCGTGGTCCTCGCGGTGCCGCGACGGTGGCCGTGATGGCCATCGCGGCGTTCCGGTGCGCGCAGGGCGCCAAGACGCCGCGCTGGCAGAACAAAAACAACGCCTACTGCTACGGCCAGGGCTACCCGCCTCCCACGGGCGCGCGCCCCCCGGGCACGCGTACCCGCCGCAGCGGGCTCGGATCGGGAGCCGCGGGGCTCGCCGTCGGAACCGTCGGAGGCCTGGCTGCCGGCGCGATCATCGGCTCGGCGCTCGACGGCGGCGGCGGTGGCTGCGGAGGAGGCGGTTGTGGTGGCGGCTGCGGTGGTTGACCTCTTTCTTCTTTTGAATTCTATTTTACGTCTGCCATGTGATTCGCGTGGCCATCTGCATGGCACTATGAATTTTATATTGTGATGAAAAAAAGGAATACGTGATGGGAATTCGTGAAGTCGGATCAAATGTTCGTGTGCAAACCATATCCTAATCATCCACCAAATATTCGCGTACATATGTACATACTCATGTTTTCCTGTTTATTATGATGATGATGCACCGAATCCTCATCGCGTTCTCATTAATTTATTACGGAGTATTATTAATTTATTATTATAATATTGATCCAATCGTTATGGTATATAGTGTTTTGCATTTTGAAATGAACGATGAATTGAACATCCTTCATTCATCGATTGGTTCATTGTTTCAGCCGTGTTTTTAATCAAAATCATATTCTTGACTAAGAAAAACTGAGAACATCACCCCAAGTATTTTTTTTAGTTCTTGATTTTTAACCTCAACGATTAACACAAATCATCCGTTCAATCTTCAATGTAATCTATAATCTGAACTTTCCCTATAACATGAAATCTGGCTCATGTCTCCCCCGCCGCAGGATGTTTTCCTTCGATTACCCCTCTTGCTCACCCCTAGGTTACCACACTAAGCTTTGTCGCTTTGCCTCTCGGCTTCCACACTTGCTCCGTCGGCCCTAACCTGACCGCTTCGTCTCTCTCCCAAGTGTCGCTCGACACTCGATCGGCCTAGGGCAACTCCAACGACAAGTTAATTTTTGGAGAGGAGGGACAACTCCTAGCCACAAGTCAATGAGAGGGAGCGGCAACCTGGGCATAAGTCTTTGAGAGGGGCAATAGATGGTTCTCGGATAAAGAAGACAAAGAAGGTCACAAAAGACCTTTTACACTAAAGATTGTTGTGATAATCAAGATGGCCAAACACCAATTCTCCTAAACTACCTTCCATCCATCTTTAGAACTTGGGGGTAGATAATTTTCATATACGCATTTTCACACGACTTTGCCCTAGCATGGCTTTTTGCACCAAATCCTGAACCCAAACCACGTAGGGCACCATGGTCGTTCATCACTCCTATGGTGGCTCCCAAGATCATTCATCCCTCCTATGCCTTCTACACGCCATACCTATTCATCCTACTCTACTCAAAGCTAGTGCTAGCACAAAAATGTCAAAACAGAAGGTGGTGAACCATATGTAAAACCATTTAAAACTTAAGATGGATGTATTAAATTTACCACACTATATTCAAACAAAATCACAACTCAATGTTGTTTTCGAACTTCTTACTGAAGCTCTCCTAGAGACCGATGGTGCCTTGTCAAGTCCAAATTTGCAATTTTCTTACTCAAGCTTTCCAAATTTGAAATGGATGAAGTAAACATTCCATGTTCCAATATTCTCTTTTTCCGCCATCCATTATTGTTGAAACTCCTTATTGCACCCTTTGATTTCCTTTCAAGATCTACTATTTATAGGATGCATACAACGGATTTTATCAGGATCTAATCAATAGATATTAAGCTTTATATTAGACAATCAACACTACACAAAAATCCAACAGAAACTGCTCCAATTCATGATCAATATACACCTTCTAAATATGTTCTCTAGAGCATGCATAAATGGATTAGCATGGCGATAACGAAAGCATACAAATTGGTAAATTTTATAACATCCCTAAATAGACAAGAGGCCAGGAGTATTAGTTTCCACAAACAATTACATCGTTTCAAAGCAATAATAATTAAAATTGTTCAGTATCACTAACTATGCTTATGTGAAAGAAGAAAAAAAGATCGTTGCATATGTGTTCAAAGGTTACTTCAGAAATTGTTGGGACAAGGGATCCTGAACAAGTTATTAAGAGGAAAAGTAGAGAGGGGAGGCGATAGAGTTTGATAACAAGCAAATGATGGTGGGATCGTGGGAGAGAGTCATCAGATGCCTTCATACCCTTGGGCACTATATATATAGGCAATGACTACCTTATAAGTACCCTCTTGGTGAGGGTGGATTTCACATGTCACTACACTAAATCAGGCCTCTTCAAGGTGGAGTCTTGGCCCCATATACTTCATGGGCTCCCTTAATAGTAGCTCATCTGGTAGGTAAAAGATGATGTAATAGATGCTATACAAATGTTAACTCTAGAGGATTCTAACCCAAGTGCCTTGAGGCTTGTCATGGAATGAGCTATAAACCATAAGAGGACCTTCGTGGCAAGGAAGAGTGCAAATATTATAATCATGTGAGAGGGGCAAACTGCAACTCCAATGAGAACTTCCTAGAATGAAGGGATAAAGAATCTAGTATGGGAGTAGATTGACCATGGATTACCATCATTGTTCATAGAGCTATCAATTGAATGACATGGGATTTACTATACAAACCATTTATTGCCATTGTCAAATGTATTTCTTTAGTAAACACTTGTCTTCATGAAATGAACATATATGTAATTTGTGATTTTGGTGATCGAAATGTTAACATAGTCACTAAGGTTGTGTATGGATCCCTTGATCGATCTAAAGTTTAGCAACTGAAGTTTAGTTCTTGAGGCTCCAAATAGGTGGTCTAAAGTGATGTCTAAAGTTTGGCCAACTTCTCCAAAAGCCCATTAGTTTAGTAGTCAACATAAAAGTGTGCTAAAGTGGTGTAAAAGCTAGCCTTTAATTTTAGCCAACTAAACTTTATATTATGAAATTTAAATAGGATTTAAGTCTAACACGTAATTTATAGAGTTATATAGATCCTAGGGTGCAAGAGAGAGCAAGTGGAGTGAAGTTTGAAAAGAAAATTAGCAAAATCCACAAAGTATGTAGTGGTAACTCTTTGCCTACTGATACCACATTATAATAGGGTTACTGTTTCAAACTTCAAAGAATATACATGTTGCACTGATCTTATATATGTGACAAAGTATCACTGAGACGGGAGTTCATGTGGCTTTGGAATCACTGCAACATAATAATGGGATATTTGGATAAGCACATATATATTTTGGTCAGTACTCAATGTTCCTAGTTCTTCAGCAAGTAATATCTTTATTCATACTAAAAAGAATTATAAGTTGGTTGCATGGTGTACTTAAGTTGTTAAGTCACTTGGGCCCCTAGGCATTCCAAATTGTCAACGTTGACTAGACAATTATAATAGATAACAAGAGTATCAATTAGCAAATAAACATAAAAAAGAGGCCATAGAAGATTTGCAAAACACTAATATAGGCCCGAGAAGATAGATTATGATTTTGGAAAAAAATTGACTGGTTTCGTATATTGTCCAAGTTAAAACACATTTTCTATGAAGTTTCTTAGACAACTAGGTTTTAGGATTTTTAGTTGCATAATTTCTATTAAAAATATTTTAATTTTTTTGCAAAGACTTTTTAACTCCTAAATTTTTCAATATAGTCTAACGTAGGCCCATTTGGCTTAAATTTTCCACTAGCTTTAGAGCCGTTTGGAGCAATTTTTGTGAAGTGGTGTAAACCAAAGTGACTTTACCCAGGAAGCGTCTTAAATCGTGCTCTCATAGAGATTTGAAGTGAGATAAAACTAAAAATAGTGGCTTCATAGGTTTAAACCATAGATACATTGATAGCTACATAGGGTTCATGTCTATAGATACAACAAGGCATATAGAGAAATAACTGATACAATCAAACAAAAAAACAAATCTATTAATAAAAACATGTGTAAGAAAAAAAAACCCAAATGTTATGATAAAATAAGCTAGTAGCTAACTACTGTATTTACGTGGGTTACCTAGCATATATAGTCTAATATAGGAGCAAAGAAATTTTGGTATTAACCAGATGAACGTCTGGTTAGTAACTTTGTGTTACATAGCCTGCCGGGCATGGGAGTGGTAGGTCACGCACCTACCGAGACGGGCCACCAAACACTCAATCACATCACACTAGCCAGACCAGAGGCAGTCGCCGGTGGCATTTTATCTTTATCTTTATGTTTATCATAGGAATCTTGCAACAAAAGGAGGCCGGACAGAGTGGCCACATCACCTGAAATTCTCAGCCGTCCGATCGGACGGCGGATGACCCAGATCAGGCCAGTCCTGGTCATCTTGTAAAAAAGACCTCGCGTTTTGGTGAAATATAACATGTCGTCCAGCCCACTCTCTCAGATTTTATTCAAACTAGCCCTCAAACTTTACTGAAATTAAGAATCAGTCCATGTTGGCCTGCCACCCACCTGGGCCAGCCTCACGCTTGCTGGGCTTAAGTGGGCCGAATACAGCCCTATGCTATTTTTATTTTTCTATTAATCTTTAATCTTTTCTTTTCAAATTAGAGATCTTCCAAAATTCATAAAAAAATATAGAAAAATCATAAAAAATCAAACTGATTTTGTTAAGTTTCTTATGACTAGATCTATGCATTCAACTCAAAATATCATATGATTTAGTGTATTTTATTGATAGATATATATATTTATAATTTTATGTCATTGATTAATTTTTTACTCATATCGCATATGAACTAAAAATATATACCCCAACTTAACTCTACATCAATTCATACCCTTTTTCATAATCTTTGAATTCTAATTCTCCCCACCTTAACTCTAAATCAATTCATACATTTTTTTATAATTCTTAGTTTCCTAATTCTTTAATTTTATACTAACTCGTAATACAAAATAATCTAAAACAAATAATCACTGACATACATATACGAAGCCAAATACTTCACTATGACATTCCGTACAATCGCATATATGAGTACATCATGTCATGCATGTAAACAAACAAAATAAATACATACTGTTCAAAAAAAACAAAACGAATACACGAATACACTTAAAATATACACAGTACAAATAAAAAAAATAAAAACACACAGATACACGTACGACGCATAGCTAACCACTGGCCACAAGCGGCAACGCCGTGCAGATTTGGAGTGGTCTCTGAGATACCCATATGCATTGGCGTCCGTCCTCGTCCTGTGATGGTGTAGAGGCGATGGGGGAGACAGCCGGCATTTAAGTTGTAACTAAACCAAACGAATGATGAATATGTTTTTAACCGAAAGTTAAAGTAATTAACATATATGCAAATCCACTTTACTCTAGATTTGTTGCCGTGCACAGCGCCTAAAAGAGAACTCCTAACTTTTTACTGGGACTATAGTGCACTGTGAGCTTAAAATGCCACGTCAAACATGGGAGCAAGCTCCGCCGTCGCCGGCGAACTTGGCACCCTTGGCTGGCGCGCCGCCCTCACAGCGCCGCACGGCCCCCCACACTGGCAGCCCCGCGGAGAAGGTGCGCGCCAGGAGGGACATATTGGGCCACCGGCCGGAGTTGCCGAGCCGGACACTCCTTCCAGCACGGGCGACGCCGAAGCCACGGCGTGTGGTCGTGCCGTCACCACCCGTCTGGACGCTCGCTGAGCGCCGAAGGTTGCCCGCCGCAACGGCTTCCCGGAGAACGTGGTCGGGCAACCTCAGCGTGTAGCGCTCCAAGTCCGCGTCCAAGGTGGAAGAAGGCGAGTGCGACGGCGCGGCGAGAGAGTGCCCCGTGGTGTGCGAGCGCGGGAACCGCGCGGGGCGCCGGCCCGACTTGCTTCGCAGCGCGCGCTTCACACTGCTAATCCGCATCAGCTCGGCGGCCTCCTCCCTCCTGACCCTCTCGTCCTCTGTCTCCCCGGCGACAGCGTCGGAGTCGACCACCGCCTGCTGGTCCGGCGGCGCTGCAGGGACAGGCGGGATGACTTCTGTGGCCGGAACAGCATCCAACGCAGCGTTGGGGGCGAGGACGGCGCGGCAGACGGGGCAGGTGACGTGCGACGCGAGCCAAGCGTCGATGCAGTCGGTGTGGAATGCGTGGGCGCACCTGGGCAGGAGCCGGAGCGTGTCGTCGTCGTCGAACTCGCTGAGGCAGACAGCGCACTCGAGCGCGCCCTTGCCCGCCTTGTGCGCCCGGACGTCGGCGTAGGCCATGGTCGGGAAGGAGCCGAGCACGGCACGGTCCAGGCCGCGCATCCTCCTGGACCGCGACGCCGACGACGCGTAGGTGAACTCGATCCCGACCCCCGGGCCCAGGCCCACAGGGTACTCGTCGTCGTCGTCGGGCTCGCCGAGTGGGGGCCCCGCGCACCGGCGGAGGTAGATGGAGAAGAAGCCGAGCAGGAAGAAAGCCGTGACGAGCACGACCATGACAATCGCCATGGACGGGTTGAAGTTCTTGGGGTTGAAGTAGTCTGGCCCTTTGCCCGGCGGCTGCGCCGTCACGGAGTCCACGGCCACGGCGGCGCCGGCGACAGCCACCGCGGCGAGAAGCAGGAGACGGCGGCCATTGATCGGGCCCATGTAGCTAGCTAGCTGTCTGGGGCCTGAACGGAGGGTGGTGGCCGGTGGGGGTGACCAGTGGCCTCGATCTGTCCCCTCGCTCGCCTCCTTTTTCCGGTAGGAGTATTAATGGAGAGTGAAGTAGCGAGCGACCAGACCATATGCGGTACGGGAGGGAAATGGAAGCACCATTTTGTAGTACCAGTGTATTTGTTGAAAGGAAAATGGGAATCCGCGCGACAAGGAAAAGGAGGACGACGTTAGTTTCTGAACGTAGGCCTGCAACATGTTCCATACTTTCATGTGGAGACGGAGGCGCTCGGGTCGGCTTCCACCTTCCAGCGCCTGCCGTGCCTCGGGGGTTGGTGTGAGACTGTGAGCCAGCGCACGCCGGCCGTTCTGCATCTGCTTCCATGCACTCTGATCTGATCATGGAAGCGTCGGCCCAACCAGCCGGCAGCCTCCACCGACACGCGGATCCAAAGAGCTGCTGCTGCGTCCGATCCAGCAGCGCCGCGCTCTGCAGTTCTGATCCGGCGCGCGCGATCTCTATCGCAGTAGGTATACTGAGTACACGAACTACTCCTACAGGTTAGCTCAGCCGACGGTTGCGTCGTTTTTAACTTGGATTTGGGCAACCACCTACCGCAATCCGAGCAGCCAGTGACTGCGAATGGCTTGTGAGGAGAGCCGTCGGCAATAACCAGACTTTGCGTGGGCAGCAAAGTTTATTGGTGTTGCATCCCACTCAGCGCCAAGGTCCGATCCGCCCGGTCAAACCCGACAGCTCGGACGACCGGAGGGGAGTGTTTTTTTTTTTTTTTTTTCCCTCCGCCGGGAACGGGACCGAGGCCAGTGAGACAGCGACTGATACAAGTATTGGCCCCGACGGCCGTTTGTTGGGTTGGGTGTGTGAAATTAAAAGTGGATAAACGGCCGAAAAGTCGTCCATGCATGCAGGAGGAGCAGGAAAACCTGCCATTGCACGTACGTACGTGGCGGCACCGTGATGGCAATGGTGACGGTCGAGCGTGAGTGAATACTACTACCTTTGACGCTGGATGCCACTTGCTGATCGAGTTGCGGGGGCAAACGCGAGACTGAGGAAAACAACGGATAAGCAGCGGCACACAGTGCCGTATCCGCACGTAACAGCTAACCAAATTAAAGGCAGCGTGGATGAGATGACCCAGAGGGTCATACAGTCTCGATTGCGGTGGAATCTCGTTTCCACAGTGTCGCTGTCCACGATACATTTAAGATAAGCGGAAGGGATCGGAGTTCACGGTCAATGGACCTCCTCCTTTTTTTCTTCAGAAATTAAAGGCTGATTACACGCACGGTGCTTGTGAAGGGCAAGTGCTGGTCGTCAATGGGCACAGAGAACAAAAATGAACAACACAAACTGACCTCTTTTCTTCGTTGTGATGGCATAAGCATACCACCAAATGGAATGTGTGCTACCTTGCCTTCAGCGTGCTCTAGTTTGTCAGTTGCAAAGGATAAAAATGCCGTGGATTCGGCTTGTAATCCGAACATTTGTTCTATCTTAATAATATTGACACACGTGTGTTCGAGGAAAGAAAAGGATAAAATGGTACACGATATTATCTGGACAGAACAAATATAATAATTTGAATATAGGAATTGGACAGAACAAATATTAGCAAACACAGATGAAGAAACTTGATGAAATGATAATGATAAATATCTGCTTACAGACGGCTTCATCAGAGATGGGCATACGATTTCACGAGGGATACGCAGAGAAAGATGAGGTTATCTGAGATCAATTCAGGGGCATCTCAACTTAACTTACTCAGTACATGGTTCTATCCAGAGCTGCTAATATCCAAGGGGCAAAAAAAAAGGAAATGATTCTGTACAGAACCCTTTCGACTAAATTGGTTACAAGATGCTAGATGTCACTTCACCACATTTGATATCTTTTCTTTTCACCTTTGCCCATGTGGTCACTGACTCCTAGAGTCCCAGGCAGTCAAACCTGATACATAACCCCTAGTATTTCCAAATCAGGAGGCTGTCAGAACTTAGTCTATTGGAAGGCATCCACGATTCCATTGCTGCCTGCTCTCGCTAGAGCTGAGACCTGCTGCTGCTTTCAGGCCAGTGAAAGCTTGGGGCATTGCTATATTGTGACAAATCAAATGAAATGTTCTCCACCTGCAAAATTGAACGTTAGTTAGTATGTGTGAATTTCACCAACTCCTAAAAGAGCAAAGAGATGACAAAAATGGAAAGGTTATATCGGGATTACTCCATAAGGGAAAGTTTCCGGAGCACTAGTTGACGTTAACGGCCATCCCTCACTTACAGGATTCTGCTGAACCTGAAAACAAGTAAGAGAAAAACTTTATTTCCAAAATAGCCAAAAATAATAATTTCTAGCTGAATGTACAAATCTAATCACATCACATACATTTGTGCCATCATTTACGCTGTCAGTTGCAGTGGCAGCTGTGTTCAGGGTGTTTGCAGTGGCATTCCTCCTTTTGTTATATGCCCTTTTAGTTTTCTTTTTCAAAGTATCAAGAACAGTTGGGGTCGCCAGCTTCTTCTTTCGGGAACGTTTCGATGGGCCTTGGGTAAGATCCCAGCCCTTTGTACTAAGAGAGATGGGCAAAGCATCATCAGTAAAATCCTCGTTCACAGGATTGTATGCAAAGTTGGCTGTTGAAACATGGTTGTCAACCCTTTGATCTCTTAGTGACTTCTCATATGATATCACTTTATCCCTGATTTCCCTCATGATTGACAAAGCATATTCTTTTGATTCTGAGTTCATGGAACCAAATTCCACAACTTCTGCAAAGTATTGATGGCCAAGTTTGTACAGATCATCGTAGCTTCCCAGTTCCTGATTACCTGCTGAGACAGGCTGGGATATGGAAGCACAAGTTTGTTTACAGTCCTTGCACCAGCGATCGATGATGTATTTTTGTGGAATCATTGGCACAAGCTCCTGTCTCAGTACAGTGAGTGCATGCCTGCACAATATTCCTTTGGATTGGTACAAACGGCAGAGGCACCATATGTCTCCTTGAACATTATCATAAGCAACTTTGTAGTCTACCTTGTTTGTTTGATCAACATGCTCCGAAACTATGTATTGAACCACTGAATCATTCCGTTCAAGTATACTATAATTGCAATGATATGAATGTCCTATTTCATTGAAGAACTTCTGAAAGATTTCTGCAGTGTAAACCTTTGCTGCTTGATCTTCCACAGGTAACCCCGTTACCATTGGTGGTCTCATCTGAGCTGATCGTAAATCTTCATAAGATTCCTTTTCTAACTTGCCTTTAACAGCTTCTTCATATTGCTCTACAAACATTTTCAAAGAGGTTCCTGACATCAACCAGCCATCAAAATAGTCAGTTACACTATCACTTCTGTCTGTGACAGACATTCCTGCCCAAAACCAATCTTTAACATAAACAGGAGCCCACTGCATCCTGATCTCATATAGTTTGGACAGCCATTCATTTCCCTCTAAACGAAAATGTTGAATGGTATCTTGCCACTCTCTGTCAAAATCAAGTGTACTAACATAATCATAGGCCAGTGTGGTGAATGTGGAAATAATTTCATCCTTGTTCTCCATTTCTTCCAATTTTTCAGGAAGCACATTTAAGATGTGCGAAAGGCAAAAACGGTGCCGTACGTTAGGGAAAACCTTTTTAACAGCTATGGCTACATCATGACAGTAGTTTGTAATTATTGAATGTGGTGGCTTGGCATTCATACATCTTAACCATGTGCCAAAAAGCCACACATAAGCCCCAAGAGATCTACCAGCAAGCAGGCCACAACCTAGTAATACTAACTGTGCATGGTGATTAGTGCCCATGAATGACACAAACTGCATATCATACTGGTCGCTAAAGTTTGTGACATTAATTGCAACAACATCACCAAAGTAATTGTATGAACTGCGTGATTTGGCGTCAGCCCAAAAGACATTCCTTAGCTGCCCTTGCTCATTCATATCTAAACTGTAAAAGAAACAAGGGTTTTGGTCTTGCATTTTGTTGAGAAAATCCAACAAGGCATCTAAGTCTCCTTCTGCGAGCTTCAATCTCCTATTTCTGTCTATTTTGGCTTTGAATTCAATCTGTGTAGAAGATGAAGTTACACTAGTATCACCAACTCTGCTTGAATGTACAATAGCTGAGTTGCTCTGTTGTCCCTCAGACTCACAAATTTGAAGTGGATTTATTGAAAAAGGGGAGTTCTTCAAATGTCTCTTAAACTTCAGCAAGCTTGGATCCAATGGATGGTTGTGCTCCAACTCAAGAACAATGACTTCCCAGCGATTTTGGAAATGGGCATCCTTCACAATCATCTTGGCCTTGCAGCCAGTCTTCATTCCTCGCTTTCTTGAAGGCCTTGTCACACCAGATCTCAATCTAGACTGCCCTCCTTTAGAACATATGAATGTAGAGCGATAGCGGAAACCATCGAAGGTATTGTTAGATCTTCTTGTAATACCAAAACCTGCGTGACAGCCATATGTCACATAAAACTGAAAGGCATCTTCCTCCGAGTCAAATATCATCCCTACTTTTGGTAAACATGCTGGATCTACATCAACTGGTCTGAAGACATCACTCTCAGCAGCATTTCCTTCCTTTTCCCCATCTTCATTAGATGTTTCAGAGCTATACTCTTCCTCTTCCATTGGATCCAAAATTGCAAGTCAGACTGAAAATAGAGCAGACGTGTCACCAATTTTGTATAGACATTTTTTAACAGAATCATGATGAGTACATGTACAGCACTATTTGCACCATCATATATGAACTGGAGAAGACAGTGCTACTGGAATTCCACACACTACTACGAGTTGAAATATATGTTGTGTTTAGACTTGAACATAGGGAAAAGTATATGGACCTAATTGCCCTTTAATTATTTCAACATTGCAAAAGATAGCTCTTTGTTTCATAAGAGGAAAAGAAAAGGAGAAAGGTGACATCATGTTTTCTCCAGAAACCTAAATTATGAAAACAACCGATGTGGGGTGCAAAATAAAGCGCTCTAGAACAAGTAAACAACATAAGTCCATCATATTCCATGCAAGTCAAAATGTACTAGTTTAGACTGGTTTCATATTAAAACATAGATGATTCATTCAAAATACAACATGAGAAGAAGTAAAAAAAATTAAATTAATGACACAAATATTAACTTAAAAATTCTAAAAGTAGAAAAGGATGGTGCATACCAGTGAAGTCTTTTTAGGCACTAACTACGGCAATCTTACATTTCTTCAAACCGTTTGATGAATTTTAGGCACTAAAATATGAGGAAATGTATAATTACGAGGTTGGGTTGGACCACTCAAAGCAAATGCAGATATGCCCTCCTTACTTGGTCTCTAATTTCAAGTGGATGATCTTCAATTGGTTTGCAGTTTCCTGGATCATCAATTATGTTCGAGTGCATAAACGCTGCCTAGATTCCTTTGGTTGACTTCGCGCTCATTAGTGCCTGAAGTTAAGAGTGTCACCAGTGGCGGATCCAGGATTTATTCAAGACTAGATCTTCCTACTGGTGAAACCTACTCCATTATATTACGCATAGAGGATTAAATAAATAAATGAAAGAAAAAATTTGAGTCAAGATGATGGTTCAACTAAATGTTTATATTGCAACGAAATAGTTAAAAATATTACATGGTACACACAAAAATAAATACCTCTGGTTGTTAGATAGCATCCCAAGGGAAAATAAGATGCCAAAGTTTTGGTCCTGTTCGTTTCGTTGTGATCATTCTGTAATTTTAATTTAAGAATGATAGTTCTACTTTCAAGTTTTTTAGAGTTTTAGGGCATAGCCCCAGTCCTTTAACAATTGTCAAACAACGGTTTAACCGTTACTGCATCTTGGACGGCATCCCATCCGAAAATTTAGCACCCACTTCACAGACTTGCCAAGCTCACCACAGCGAAATAAACTTAAAGAGAAGCTAACTGACTCCAAACAGCATTACCAAAACCAAAACAGACACAACCAGCATCACATAAAGGAAAACTCTTCAGTACCCTCGATTTTCATGCAGAAGCTCAAGATCAAGCAGAAGCTCAAGCGTTCCTTATTGGATTCTACTTTCAATTTTCAGTGCAGTTGAATACAGTAGATACTACAACTACAGACAGTTGGAATTGGAAATTAGGGAGTAGACAGTAGAGAGATGTACCAAATCGTAGGTTGCAGCTGTACCTGAGCAGGCGAATAGGAGCGCAACCTTGAAGGCCCGACCGCCGGAACGGAGCTCCGGCCACCAGCCTGCGCCCTACGAGCTGTGGGTGGTACCGCAAGACAACCGGGGCCCGGGGGCGGTGCAGCACCGCGCCACCGCTCCGCCTACACCTTTCCGGCGGTGGCGCCGGCCTCGCTACGCGAGCACGGCCGTGGGCGAGAAGGAAGCACTCGAGATGAGCTTCCGCCTGCCGAGGGCCGAGGGCGCAGACCGGCGGAGAGATCAGGGATCCAGCGGGGAGGTGGCCGGCCGGCGGGCAGGCAGCAGTTTCCGGAGGTAGAAGCCGAGAGAGTCACTGCGAGCGGAGTCGTGGTGACGGCGTCGGCAGGAGCCCAGTCGAGCAGATGTGGACCAAAGGGTAGCCTGTATAGGCCCAGAACCACCTTAGAATTTGGCCCAAAAGCCTTTTAATACTTTAGACGGACAATTAAAGGCCGAAAGTGGAGAAAGCCCAACCACCGAGCAGCCCCTGAGCACTGGGCTGTGTCTGAGGCGGGCACAGGCGGCGGCGTCTCTCTGCTCTCGAGTCGACCTGGCGACGGCGGCGGCCGACGACCGACCCAGACCCGAGCACCGAGCAGCGCACCGAGCCGCCGACACCTGCCAGCGCTCGACCAGTCCCGCGCTTCGGCGCTGCCATCCGGCGCCGTCGCGTCCCTGTTCTCTACCTCCGTGCCTCTGTCGCCGTCGCTATCGTCCACAGCTGTACCTCTCGCGCTAATCGTCCAGCGCCGTCCACGGTACTCTGGTGTCGGCGCTCCGCTGAGGAGCTCCTTTAGCACCACCGCAGAGACGCCCTTCGGGGTCCTCAAGCAGCTGCTTGGCCCCGATGGTCGATGCTTCGCGCTCTACATCTGCTGCTCCGGTGTGGTGATTTCAATTGTACATTTGCTTCACATCTCCGTGTCGATGAGTGAGTGTAGAATCTCTATATTTCTTTAGGAGGTATCTTAGCTTGAATTTGGTGTGTTACATTGATATATCCGTGTGGGAAGGGATATATTCATTGTTTCAGTCACAATGGCGAGGGATATGTTATCCTGAAATCAAATCAGAGCCTGATATGCTTTTTTTTTTTTTGGAACTTAAGGTGCTATGAGACCTCTGTGTTTTGGCCATTTTCTACTTATATACCAAACCAAATGAATTTTTAGCTGTATACCGACCCATTTACTGAATTAGGCATTGAATTATACTGCAACTAGTACATTTTGACTTGCATGGAATGTGATGGACTTATGTTGTTCACTTGTTCTAGAGCGCTGTGTTTCACCCCAATATAACTTTCCTGGATCCGCCACTGGCCCTTCCATTGTTTCACCCACTGGAGCACACTGCCTCGAATGAGGAGGTTATTTCTGGAGTGCTGCCACTACCTGCGTCTCGCGTCTGCCCCTCATGCTACTGGAGCTACCTCGCCTGTAAGAACACACTGCTTCGACCAGAGCTATACATAATTTTGCATGGTTGGTTTTTCTTTAGTGTCCAATAATATGAATGCTTTTGTTCTTGTTCCAGGCCAAAAATGGCTATGGACCATGGAGGAGGTACATTTCCACAAGCACGAGCACCAGTAAGGTTCTACCTTGGGAGGCGCCATCCCGTGAAACTCTGTTGAGGAAGATAGACTGTGCTATGAAGGACGGAAATGTTGAAGAGGCGCTGCAATCTTTGAGCAATTACAAGAAGCTTCATGGTCTTCCTGAGCCACGGGTACTGAATAGTATGATCGTGTCGCTGACCTACATGTCTAGTCAGAGGTGGCTTCAGAGAGCATTTGACATGGTTCTCTCAGTTTATCAAATTAACAGAAATCTTCTCAATCATGGCTCACTGATGAGGCTAGCATTGGCACTTGCGAGAGATCAGATGCCTGTCCCGGCCTCCACGGTCCTGAGGATCATACTGGAGAGTAGAAAGCTTCCTGATGTTGATATGCTGAGCATGGTGTTTCTGCATATGTTGAAGTCCCAGGTAGGATCCTATCTTGCTACTGATGTTCTAATTGAGACTTGCGAGAGTTTCTTGGACCAAGTTTCAGATAGACGGGAGATGAAAAAACTGGATCCAATAAAAAACAATGTGACATTGTTCAATATGGTTTTGGAGTCATGCGTGAACTTTAAATGCATTATCAAGGCCCAGAAAATAATGGAACTGATGTCATTGGTCGGAGTAGTGGCCGATGTAAATACAGTGGTGATGGCTAGCCGTGTCTTTGAGATGGTTGGGCAACGAGATGAGTTGATACACATGAAAAGAAGCATCGACTCTTTAACATCTTTGACATTTCTTCAGTACTACCAGCATTTTTATGACAGTCTGTTGAGCCTGCATTTCAAATATAATGACATGGATGCTGCTGCAAAGTTTTTAATCGAACTGCATCAGCAACGGAAACCTGGTGTTTTCTTTTGCGATGGTTTACAGAAACAAAGTATCATGCAGATTGGCTCTGGAAATCTGAAAAGCGGATATAGAATAATGTTTTATCCAGAAAAAGTTGACAGGAGTTTTGTTATGGGTACAGAAAGTCAATTCGGCCTTATTGTTCTTACTGATGGAAACCTTCTTCATACTGAAAAGGCTCTTGCTAAACTTGTTATAGGCTGTGCGAAATCAAGGAATATGCATATACTGTCCAGCTTTTTTATTACGTCACGTAAAGAAGGTCTAGAGCTAATTTCTCCTCAAGATGTCGTTAATGCATGCATTCAAATGGGGTGGTTGCATGCTGCTCATGATCTCATGGATGATTTAGAATCAGCAGGGATTCCAGTCGGGATTACTTGTTACATTTCTCTTCTTAGAGCATATGAGAAGGAGAATAAGTCAGAAGAATTCAATGGACTTCTTCAACAGATACAAAAGATAGCATCTACCATGGATGATATTCATACTAATTCACCATTTACCATCAAGAATATTGCCAAAGTAGTTCAATACGAAATGCCCCTCAGTAGTTCATCTTTGTTTGCTGCTTTGGCTGATGAAATTAAACAGTACAACCCTGGAGAGCAGTTGACATTAGAGTTCAATAATTCGGTTCTTTTCTTCTGCAAGGCAAAAATGATGGAGGATGCTCTTTGCACATATAAGCGTATGAGAGAGCAAAATATCAGACCCACATCTCATACTTTTTGCCATATATTGTGTGGCTATTCTTCAATGGACATGCATAGAGAGATCACCATACTGTGGGGAGAAATGAAGCGCAGACTTGAATATGGAGAGCTAGATTTGGATAGGGACTTGCTTGATTGCTTGGTTTTGAATTTTCTTAAAGGTGGGTATTTTTCAAGGGTGATGGAGATCATTGGTTACATGTCTAAACATAAAATTTACTGTGACAAGTGGAAATACAAGCATGTCTTCCTGAAGCTACACAAGAACCTGTATAGGAATTTGAATTCATTGCATGACAGAACAGAGGCTCAAAGTAAAAGGATTGAAGATGTCAGAGCTTTCAGGTTGTGGGCAAGCATTAAGTAGGGAGGACACCCATTTGATGACTTGTAGCGCCAAGCAAGCATGCCTCGCCGCCAGCTCAAGGATGCCTCCTGGTTCGGTGCCCCGAAGCCTCCCTTGAGGGAAAAAGGCAAGGGGCGTAGAGTGGTCTCACAGCGCCCGCAGCAGGGGAAGAGGATTGAGGCTGTAGAGAGCTTCGAGGAGCTCAGCCTTAGGAAGGAGGTGGTGGCTGCACTGGGAGAGGTGGGCCTCTCCAAGCCATGGATATCCAGTGTGTTGACTGACCAGCGGCATGCTCAGCTCCCACACCAGCTCTAGGAAGATTACTGCTACCTGTTTGTTGTTCAGGTGCTTCCTTCTTTTCAGTATGGTCTACGTGCACAGCCCACAGCATTACTTCTTATCTAAGTACATTTGTTTCCATTAGAAGGTTATCCAGTTCACTTGATGCATTATGAAAGATCATTTCTTTAGATAAAGACACTCCTTTAATTCCATGTGATGGCTACTTGCTACTCTAGGCTATTGTAGAAACAAAAAATGTATAATGCGAGCTAACTTATTTAATCCAGTTTCTTCTTCTACAATATATGAAGAACTTCTCATTAATTGGCTTGATTAAGGTATGGATGCAACCTGATTGGAGTAAAACTGAGCAATTTTTTCTTTCGCCAAACTAGAAATTAGGACTTTTCTCTAGTAATTATGCCTGTGATCGGGATACTATTGACTAATCAGGCAATGTGCTGCAGTTCATTGTTTTCAGATAATTGCCTTAAGAGTACACCTCCAATGCTGTTTTAGTGCTCTACTACTTTGATTTATGGTTACTAGCGTCAACATATTTGGGTTTTATATTTCATCAGAAACTGGTTTATCCTACAGAACGCATAGAAACAGAAATTCTGAAGTGTAGCATATACTTTTCTTTTGAGCTACTATTTTTATGTTACCCAGAAACTAAATGTTTGTAGGTACTGGTATTTTTAATCACTAATGTAAACTAAATGCAACTACTATAGTTAGGACCAGGGATGAATGGGAAAGCTCAACAAAATTACTAATCCAAAAGCCAGTTGGTCATCTTCACTGTATGGAACTTTCTTGTTGCAGCTATCCACTGTAGTGCACTACTGCACTGGCTCTGATATCATTGGTGCTATGGAGCGCTGAAGCAGACGATTTGACACCGGCTGTCCGTCACCGTGGGCAGATCGCAGATAGTTGTCGTCTCTGCCTCTGCTTCTTTCTTTACGTCCTCAGATCAAGTGTGTCTCATGCTGACACACCGCCTCCTCCAGCACCAGACCCTAAGAGGGATCTCTTAGAGTGTGCCATTGCCACCCAGCATAGGTACACACTCCCTCCATCCCGTTTGTTGTATTTTTTTCTTGAAGCTATAAGCAGTTCCTGAACTATTAAAATCGACATCTACTATCTGAAATATCTGGAACCTTATATAGATCTGCATTCCTTCGAAAATAATTTATTTGTACCCCTCTGATGATATTTCATTACTGCAGATGTTCTGTCAAGATTGTAAGAATGCAAACATTCTGATCAAAGCACTGACACAATCTGAACAAGGTACATGCACTAACGACCAACGCGCACACAACTTTAGTTGCTGCATTGATAGTTTAAATTTTGAAAAAGAATATAGATATGGTGATTTATCAGTTAATATATCTCTTAGAGCAACTAGAGCAGCAACTGTTGTATCTGTAGTTTGTTGCAGTAGTTCTTTGGATTTTTCTTACTAGTGTAGATCTGTGTGTTGTGTCCATGGCATGTGCCTTGAAAGCTTGAAATGGCAAATGCATATCCATGAAAAAGAGCAGAGGCCATAAGATCAGCCTTGTAGTTGATGTTTTTTATTAGAATTGTCCAAAATCTGAACACAGTCAGCACCACACACAGGTCCAGTTCAAAGCCTTGTGTGTATGGCCTAGTTACTGATTACTGATTAATTATTATCATGTAGTATTGTAAACAGTTAACCTGTGCTGAAATGTCAGAGCTGTTAAGTTCATGTAGTATTGTAAACAGTTAACCTAGTTACTCAGTTCTTACATAGGCCTGGAATTTGTGATCAAAATGTCAGAGCTGTTAAGTTCATCATTGAAATATTTGAGGACAGCTCAACTGCTCGAGTAACCATTTCAGATTATCTAGCAGTAGCTTATTTAATAGTGTTTTGCAGTGTCAGCTTGAGCTATGTTTTCGCATTTGTTTAAACTTCGACTAATTTTTCTTTGTTCATGCAGTGATCAGCTTACCTTCTCGATTGTAGGCTTTGCAAAGAAGGCTGCAAAAGATGAGATTTATGATGGCAGTAATGCTGCTTTTTAAGATAGAGGAATGTAGTTGGAAATGGACGAGTTCAGCTCACAATATTTATAGATATATATATATATATATAGTTATGTTTTGCTTCATTAAGGGTGCAAGAAACTCGATTTGCTTGTTGCCTTATATCAGGATCTGATAAATATTTCTATTCGGTGCTCTGTTCATCACAAATCCCCGACGGTAGAAGGGGCCGACTGGTCCTCGCCGGCTGCCTATCTCAAATTTTTATCTAACAGCTACAAAGGCTTGCAATTAATGCCTATATCAAAATTTTATGTAACAGCTATTAAGGTTTGCAATTATAATCTTAAAAAAATTCTCCTGACTGCCCAGTGCGTATAGTTCTTTGCATTACCCTCGACGAGCATTACTGGCTAAACCACCCAGAACTACAGTTTTTCTGAGTGACCGCCATCCAGATTGGTGATGAAAACTTCAAATACCCGATAAAAAAAGATGATTCCTCGTTATATATATATGAAAGCTTCTCGAATACCTAATATATCGCTAGTATAAAGTCTAATGGGAGCAAAATATTTCACCATTAACCAAATATAAACGTGCAGACCACAAGTGAAATATACCAAGTGAACTAAGTCGTCCTGCCTGTCCAGGCAACCACATCCAGCCTCAGGCTCGACCCCCTCTCAGTTGCAGCCCAAAATGAAGGCAACTCATAATTAATTACATAATATTCTGCTTTCACAAAATATAACTTGTTTTTGCACGTCCTAAATCAGATGCTTGCAACTATCTTAGTGATGGCATAACACAAATATTCAATGTTGCCTTTCGCTGGAACTCTCAGGCTTCAACCATAGGCTCAGGACCGGATGAATCTGGAGCACTTGTGCTTGCCTTACTTGACGGATGAACAGAGTTGAAGAGGATGTCTTTTATGACCTGAAGGCATCATTAACTCATATAAGTATGAAGGCAACATTTGAAATTCCAAATGGAGTTAACCAAATCTGAGTACGAAAAAAAAAGAATGATCACCTGTGACATGAGACCATGAACCTGCTCAGCTGTGATTTTGGAGCTATCTCGTGTTACCTTTGCCAGTGGAGACTCCTCTTGCTGAAGACAGCAGTGGGCAACATATACATAAAACAAAAGAGCTGTATTAAGGTGAGGTCTATAACATACGCTGCTGCGCAAATATTAAAATCTACGGGACCATTTATTGGATCTTCCTATGTCAATATATACACACATGGCAGCTCAGTTTTAGAAGAAAGCCGGCTAACCCCAATCATTTTGGGCTCTGAAGATTCTCTCTAGTATAATTCGATGCTATGAAAGACACTAATGGCTACGGGTTAATTTGATTTATAGTCAGGTACGGACAACTTAGTTATTAACGAACTAGGGTCAACTAGAAAACTAGCTAATTGTGCCTGACTCGACTTTATGACTTCAACAGATCGGTCTGAAGTGTCCTCCCAGTAAAGTAAGTAACTGAACAAAACAAGTTCAACATCACAAGATATTTTGGCGTAATCTGTATAAATTGAAGCATAAAGTAGAAACAGCCTTTCATAGGGACTTGATCATTAGAACTTCAGCAGCTCCATTCATTAATTTATTTGCCCACTGAGTCATTTGTTAGCAGACACAAACCCATTATTATTGGTTTACTGAAATAACATAGAAGGGGGAAAAAAAACCAGAAATGTTGTGTGACAAATGGCAATAGACATGCAAAATTTAGCAGTATCATCCTTGTAAAGGGCAAAACAGAAGTGTTGGCCATCAATGGGCACCAGTTAGCTTAGAGAACACAGATGAAGAAACTGACCTCTTTCTTTCGCTGTGATGGCATAATCATACCACCAAATCGACTGTGTGCTAACTGGCCTTCAGCTTGCTCTAGTTTATCAGCTGAAACGGGTAAAATGGTACAAAATATTATCTGGACAGAATAAATATAATAATTTGAATATACAAACTGATGAAGGAAGGTAAGGCGATGTGCCCTGATGGTATCCCCATTGAAGTGTGGAGATGCCTAGGTGCCAGAGCGATAGTATGGTTAACTAAGCTTTTTAACCTCATTTTTCAGTCAAACAAGATGCCTAAAGAATGGAGGAGAAGTATATTAGTACCGATCTTCAAGAACAAGGGAGATGTTCAAAGTTGTACTAATTACCGTGGGATTAAGTTGATGAGCCATACGATGAAGCTCTGGGAGAGGGTTATCGAGCATCGCCTAAGAAGAGTGACAAGTGTGACCCAAAACCAATTCGGGTTTATGCCTGGTAGGTCGACCATGGAGGCGTTTCTTATTACGACAGTTGATGGAGAGATATAGGGAGCGAGCAGAAGGACTTGCACATGGTCTTTATTGACCACGAGAAGGCATATGACAAAGTACCGAGAAATGTCATGTGGTGGGTCTTGGAAAAGCACAAAGTCCCAACTAAGTACATCACCCTCATCAAGGATATGTACAGGGATGTGGTGACGTGTGTCCGAACATGTGATGGCGACACCAGTGACTTTCCAATTAAAATAGGGCTAAAAAAGGGTCAGCATTGAGCCCTTATTTATTTGCTTTGGTGATGGATGAGGTCACAAGGAACATACAAGGTGATATCCCTTGGTGTAAGCTCTTTGCTGATGATGTGCTGCTAGTTGACGAGACAAGGGCAGGGGTAAATAGGAAGTTAGAACTATGGAGGCACACGTTAGAGTCGAAAGGGTTTAGACTTAGTAGGACAAAGACCGAGTACATGAGGTGCGACTTCAGCGCGACTAGGAATGAGGAGGGAGACGTTAGTTTCGATGGGCAAGTGGTGGCCAAGAAGGATACTTTTCGGTATTTAGGATCGATGCTACAAAAGGATGGCAACATCGATGAAGATGTTAGGCATAGAATCTCAGCCGGTTGGTTGAAATGGCGTCAAGCTTCAGGCGTCCTCTGCGACAAAAGGGTGCCTCAGAAGTTAAAAGGTAAGTTTTATATGACAACAATTCGTCCGGCGATGCTATACGGTGCTGAATGTTGGCCTAAAAAAGGCGACATATCCAGCAATTGAGTGTAGCATAGATGCGTATGTTGCGATGGTGTTATGAGCACACAAGGAGGGATAAGAGTCCAGAACGACGATATTCGAGATAGGGCTGGATGGCACCAATTGAGGAGAAATTGATTCAACACTGTTTGAGATGGTTTGACCATGTCCAACGGAGGCCACCTGAGGCGCCGATGCGTAGTGGGGTTGTAAAGCGGGTTGATAATGTAAAGAACGGTAGAGGTCGACCTAAACTGACTTGGAACGAGTCGGTTAAGAGAGACCTTAAGGAGTGGAATATCCCTAAGGGTTTAGCTATGGATAGGAGCGCTTGGAGACTAGCAATTAACGTGCCTGAACCGTAATCCTTTTTTCTTGTACCCTCTATGTGTCCTTTGTTTCCTAGTCTCTTTTGGGTTTCATCTCTAGCCTACCCCAACTTGCTTGGGACAAAAGGCTATGTTGTTGTTGTTGTTGTTGTTGTTGTTGTTGAATATACAAACTGATATCATCATATCATAAATGAAATGCTTGCCTAAATCAAAGATCTGCCCAGCAACATAATCCCTGTTGCCCAGAAGTGGTGATGAAGATAGTGTGTTCACCCAATATTTGTTCCAGAGCAGATCAAGGAGGTGAGAGTCCAGGGATGACTTGAAATAAGTTATATCCAAAGCATAATACTGCAAGACATCCAGTTAGAACAGAACTAAAACAGATATTTGAGACAATCAAAGAAGTAGGCGAAGGTACCGATTTGCAATGGACACCAAAATCTTCTATCTTGTTGAGTGGAATAGTCTGGTACTCCGACACAGGCTCATCTGGTGGCTTGTAATCTTTTGGGTATGTCCTGAAAGCTCCAATCTCCACTTTACCAGCAGAAACAGTCCTTGTGGGGTCTATCACAACAGCCAAGAATGGTTCTGTGAATTGTTGATTAAGCATCTGAGTTGACACGTCAATTCCTGACAGCCAGCATCCATAGCCAGGGTGTGAGTGATACCAGCCAACCACATTCTCCAACCTTCCAGCCTATGCAAATGAAGAACACATGAAGTTAGATATATCATAAATTGGAGGATGAAAAAATGTGTTAACTAAATTCAAGGTACTTCCAAAACAAATTCAGGACTCCAGTGGTGTGGGAAAACAGAGAATTAGAGACATATAAGGAAAAGAGTATGCATTCCATACTCCACTCCATTTAAATATGTACCAAGAAACAGCTGAACAGGACCACCAGTCTTATGTAACCTACTTTTATTTTACTCCTTTACCAACATTACCAATACACACACTAACACATTAAGACGACCAAACCAAAGAATGATATAGCAAAAAAATGCAATGTGTGTTTTACAAAGCCCATCAAATGCTGGATTTGGACAGCATGGTACTATCATAGATTCATAGTCTAGTTTGAAAATATCAAATTGACACATCAAAACAACCAAACCAAGAAGAATGCATCAAAACAGTAGTGCAATTTATGTGTTACATACAAATCTAATCAAATTCCTGTTTGATAATAGTTACTTCCTTCGAAAACCATGGTACAGTACATCTAGTTTGAACACATGCCTCAATTTAGATGTCAATATTGCTGTATATTCCTGTGACCATATAATGCATTTTTTAATAAAAATATATAATCAGTTCGTTCATAAGCAACATAAAGGGGTCGTGCATTTTTCAGTAATCAAAGTCAGTTAATAATCAACTAATTCAAAGGCAAGCAACGTTACCGAAATCCATGGCAAGTCATTTTCATCTAAGCAAAGTAAGGCAAAAAGACACATAGATACCATACTGCATTGGTAGCTACTTTATAGATCGGAAACAGCAATGAACTGGTAGCTACTTTATAGATCGGAAACAGCAATGAACTAGTTACGGTACGCAGAATAAGCGAGGAGGGATCACCTGCTTGTTGATGGTGGAGTACTCAACCATGTACTCGTAGGCGTCAGCCTGGGCATTGACCCTGGTCTCGGTTCCCTCGACGGGGAGCGCGAAGGCGTCCATGACGATAATGGAGTCCCCCTCGCACTTGCCCTGCATGAGGCCCATGACCTCGATGGTGCCCCCGGCGCGGGCGTGGACGACCATCTTGAGCAGCGCGAGCGCGGAGATCTTGGTGCGGCGGAAGTGGTGCGGGTCGTTGGCCCAGGGCTTCTCCTGCTGCGCCCGCGCCTGCACCGAGTCGTCGTAGCGGTAGATCGCGTCCATCGCGTCCGGGTCGGTGGCCGCCGCCGGGATGTTGTTCTCCAGCTCCCACGTCTGCCGCGCGATCGCGGCCGACGAGGTGGGCTCCATCGCGCTGCGGTGCGGCGGGCAAAACCCTAGCGGATTGGGGAGCGGAGGAGGAAGAGGGGAGGCCGAGGTCGAGGAGGGGTCTGGAAACTCTGGGGCCTCTGCCTCTGGTTCGTTCGGCTTTGCGGCGCCGCTGATAGATACGTGGTGTGTCTGTGGGCTGTATGGGCCGCGACGCAAGCGCGTGGTAATATCGTTTGCCGCAAGCGTTACTGATGGGCTTTATGGGCCGATCAGCAAGGGTTCTTTGCGTATAGTCACGTTTTGTTTACTTTTCGTTCTGTTGGGGGTTTTTTTGACATGGAAATCCTTTCCACTACTTTGAGACTGGTGCCAGATCGTTGGCAACCTGTTCACGAATACAAATTGGATTGCTGTCCATAACTGGGCCAGCACCCACACTCAAACTTGCCCCAAGAGCTGCAAGGCTATCGGCTACAGAATTACATGAACGAGGAACTTGGTTTACAGCAAAAAAAAAAAGGCAAAATTACTAGTCAATAATTCTCTCAATTCTCAGATTAGGCCACCAGCAGAGGAGCGATCATAGTCCGTGGACTTTATCGCCTGCGCCACCATGGATGCATCTGTCTCCAGGATCAACTTATGTACTCCCAAGTCTGCTGCTCTCTGAATGCCTTGTAAACAGGCTATAACCTCGGCATGGTTGACGAGATTACAATCATAGCTTGCCATGTTTTACACAAATTTGATTTCAGGTCAGATAACCATCATTGCGGCAAGAAAGGGAAGATAATTTGATAGCAACATTCTTCGTAGCTTTATTTAATAAAAAAGTTGCATTGCATCTTACCTGATTTTGTTTTTGTTTCTGCAACTCATCAAACCACACACATCAAGCCATAGAGATGAGATGAAGATGAGATGACACATGTACGAATGCAACTCGACTAAAATACCGTGCGACTAGCACGTTCTTTTCAGAGGCAGCGGTGTCTAAACAAAACGTCAGCCAGCTGCCATTGCTGCATCTCTCTGTCAGCAATCAGCACAAAAAAATTTCATCATTGGTCGTCAGTTACTCACTTACTCTACTGCGTTATCTGTTCATGTCTCCTGTGTGGCTGTGTGTTTAAGCGCACATGTGTTACAGCTAATCCCAGTGGTAAGGAACAATGCACATACCCCGCCAGTCAGTTAATAAACTCCGTACTGTCTTATCTGAAGAATCTTTCCATGCGTGCTGAATTGCTGATTACCGACAGGATCAATTGCCTGGATACTGTACGCTGCATGGTCGATCGGTGGCTATTGTCGTTGTGCAGTGCAGGTTGCCTGCACTGAACTTGATTATCTCTTCACACAATTGTTTGCATGTTTTTTTTGGCATAAAGCTTTGCAGAACCAACATCTGAAGCCTGGAAGACTGGAAGTGCATGAACACACCGCCGTGAGATTCGGGAATCTTTATGTCCATGCTTTTTTTAAAAGCAATTTCATGTCCGTGCTTGGCATGGTCGGCCGATCTGCGTTTTATTTTCTCAGAACTAGTATGTGACAATATATGGGTTTGATTGTTAATTTCGTTGCCACGCACATGCAGGTTCAGACATTAGAGAAGCCATCTTCAAGTCCTGCCTTCCGTCCTGAAATATAAGCTATCGAATGCCCAAATTTATTCTCAATTCCTTTCATACATGCCTTTTAAAATATTGTCTTGAACAAAATGATTCCTATATTTGGTAGTTGAAACCAATGATTGTATACCTTTTTAAGTTATATGTGTTACTAGTAAACTAAACAAGTTATAATTAGTGAAGTGCAAATTAGTTTTTTTTTATCTGAACCGCACCTAAGTTCTGGCCTTACCAAAAGTTTGGCATGTTTGACCAACAAAAGCGATCCAAACTTTTGGCTATCTTTGACATAGAATTGAACTACAACATGTCTAACCATCCTAGGGCAGGCTAGCTGTAAGTGAGTGATGAATCAAACACTGGCTAATTTTAGGCATGTTGAGATATGGCACGGTCTGGTCATCAAATAAACACGCCCTTGGTTGTAGAAGTATCTTGTAGTTCAGGGCAGAGAGTAGTAGAATTCTTATGTCGTTTTCCAAGCCGTAAACAAAGATCTGCCGTTTATATTGGCGCAGTTTGCAGGTCGATTCCCCAAGATAAAATTAACACAAATTTGGAAGGCAAAGCTGAGGCCAAATGTCGCTTCTTTGCGTAGACATTATTGCACAAAATGATACTCACTGCAAGTGATTTAATCAAGCTGGACTGATGAAACCGACTGCAAACTTTATGGGGAGACGCTGAAAACCCCCACGCACTTATGCAAAGACTGTCCGTTTACGGCAAAGGCCTGGAAGTATATTTTGCTATGGTTCAATCTAAACATACTAGAAAGTGTTAGCACTGCGGAATCTATACATAACTACCGGAGGAAACGCAGACGGAAAATACAAAAAAAATGAACGCAGAAAAGTCGACGAAGTGTTTATATATTTCTGGTGGAATGTATAGAAGGAGAGATACAGGCGTCAATTTTAGCAGCAGTCGCTCAACCCTTTCCAGGTGGTAGTATTATGCAAAGAAGACGTGATGCAGTATCGCTTTGCAATGGATCCAAGAGGACAGGAAAATGATCAGTAGTCAAATAGCTTTCTTCTCACAGCTCTCCTGTACATATTTAGTAGTTTTCTTTTTCTTTAGGCGGTCGAGTTGGTGGGTGCTTCGGGGTATATTTTTCTTTCCCGGTCGTGCCTCGGGTGACCTCAGACCTCATAAGTTGTAATTGAGTTGTAACTTTTTTTTAAATCGTCTAATATAATATACGGCAAAGTTTTCGTCGTACTTTCAAAAAAAAAGTATTCCAAGCCGTATTTAATTCAAAGACTTCATAATCGTCTAAGAAGTTTAATACTGAATTCAACTACTCATCAATCAATCAATCATCCAAACTTAACATTTATTTCCAAGCAAGACAAGCAAATTTATGAGGAGCAGCATACAGGTCAGATTCCATCACATAAACAAATCTATCTATCAAGAAGAATGAGAATCCATCAGCAGTCATCTCTGTTGTGCGTGCTAGCAGCGTTGCGGTACTACTGCCTACTACTAGCCAGCATCATTTCCAGCTTAGGCCCCCCATGCATCTACACCACTGTCTGTCCTTCAGGTAACCACCAGCATGAAACCGTTGGTTGTGCAACCCTGTTTTTTGGCCATTCTGTCACAGTCAACCACTGTGGATGTTGGATCCGCCGTGCTAGAGTGGCTGCTCCTGCATCTACGCCCTGTCACGGACGAGCGCAAGGCTGCATTGCCCATTCTCATAATGTTGGTGAGCCTGCAACCACTTTGAGCTCGGCATCGGACTGTCGCAAGTTTTGTACTCTGTACTGCATTCTGCATGAAAATCCAAGTGAGATATGGATCGTTACGAGGCTAGCTGTAACCTAGAGGCCATGCAGCCTGCTGGTACATGGTACACAGTGCTATCAGCATTATTCATCGTCTTCATCACTACTGACCTGTTTAAGATTGGCTGGTGCTGGTCCTGCTAATAAACATGGTATAACTCGACACTGACGGCACTACACTAATGCCTTTGGTCCATCGGCGCTGATCATAGCCGAGGAGCGCCAGAAGGCAGGCCAATGAGCACCGTGTCTCTGCATCATGGAAACACGTTAGGTGTTGCGAGAGTCGAGGACCATGGCACCATGCAATGCATATGCACTGCTGGATCGGCTCAATCCTTGGCCTGAGCCCTGATGGATCATTGGATCATGGTATATGTGGATGTGTGTGTTGTCTGTACACCACGAATGCCCAAGCAGCGGCAACTGTTTTCCTGTTCATGCCTCACCGGGGACTGTACGTGTGGCCGCGTCTGCAGTGCGCACGCAGCCGATCGATCGATGCCCCTTCACTGCATGGAAATGGGGGTTTGGTCCTCCAGCAGTCCAGCTTTGTCCTGATGATCATGTGCTGCATGTTTATGCGCCCATCCCATTGACGCGTTGCGTGGCGGATCGCGATGGAGCTTTCGAGCTGGGCCTTGTTTAGATCGTGGGAAAAAATAAATCTGATAAATAGTATCATTTTCGTTTTATTTGATAAATATTGTCCGATCATGGACCAACTAGGCTCAAAAGATTCATCTCGTAATTTTCATCTAAACTGTATAATTAGTTATTTTTTTACCTATATTTAATGCTCCATACAAGCAGCTAAATATTAATATGATGGAGAGAGAGTGAAAAAATTATAACTTTTGGAGAGATCTAAACGTGGCCCTGGTGCTGGTCCTCGGCATGTGTCAGTGAGCTATAGTAGTGTGGGAGAAGTTATGCGCGTAGATCTGGGCGGAGCCGGAGCCGGAGCCGGAGCTGCTGGCAACGAACGAGTGGTCTAGGTTACCATAGCAGCGACCAGTCGTGCAGCTAGCAGGTCCATGCCATGCAAAGAATTGGGATCATAAACCCATGGTGCAGTTATAGAGCTAGAAAAAAGGGAAGTGTTTTGTTGTGGACCTTGCCACCTAGGCCAGCAGAGTGTTGTGCGTCTCTCTTTCTCTCTCTCACACACACACCAACAGGCAACAGGCAAGCTATGTGTTTCGAAGTTTTTTAAAAAAAAAAAAATCAGTTTGTGCTTTAGAACTTAGGCTCCGTTTGTTTCAGCTCCAGCTCGCTCTGATTCTACTGATTATTCATTATTCCTCTCTCACTATTCATCACCTGATTCAACTGATTCATCTGATTCTGAAGCTGAAACAAACGCACCCTTAGAATGCGGCCAGGTACGTAGTCATAGCCTCATGTATATTGTGGTAGGTGTATTAGTTAACAAGCTGATCGGATGCTGTTTGCAGGCCATGATTGGCGAATGTGTGACTGAATAATCACCTGTTCATTGTTCCTGACGAAAGTGACAAACTGACGGTTATGATAATCAGATCATAACGCCATTAATAGTGGAGTAATGGTTACAAATTACCTAAGCAAAGGATAAGTGTCTACGATCTGGCCAGTTTCAGTCGTGCTATATATGGCGATGATGCATTTCACTGCGAATTAACACACGGCTGGAAAGGCAAATGGCCTGTTGTGTCTTGTCTGACAGAGCGGCTTGCTTCGTCCTGTTTGAAGTTTGCTCAATGATCAATTGATCCCGTAGTTAGCTCATTGATCACCTCACTTTCAGACGCGCTCCTGAACAGCCGGGCAATAGCGGTATGGTAGGGCCGCCCAACTGCACTTGGGCAAGCTAACCAACGGCAACCGAGCCAAACCGAAACCACCCTGACTTGCCTCTGATCATGTGGCAGCTAGCTAATAGCTCGTAGCCAAACTGCTCCCGGCTCCTGCAATTCAGGCCAGAGGTCTCTGATCAGTCACTGTATCATCCATGGCTCTGCCCACCCGGCATGCCAAACTGTCAGCTGGTTTGGGAAGAAACCAGCACGCATCCGTCGTTGTCAGGAGCTGATCAGATCGGCTGCTGGAGTTAAGACGAACGAACGGCGTATTATGGATGGGCAAGATTCCTGCTGAGATGGGGACACCAAAACTGAAAACCACGGGCCTGAATCTGTTTCTCTCTCTTTTTTCTCCCGGATTTTCATATTACTATTCTCAACTAGGGATGGATGGTGTATGTACACGCTGATATAATCGCAAAGGATCGTATCAGCAGTCCGAATAATAATAATAATCTACTGACAGGTGCAAATATTTTGGGGCTAATCATTGGGGTGGATGCTGCATGCCGACGAGGCAATCGAGGGAGAATCGGATTCATCGTCGTAGTCTTCATCG
Organism: Bothriochloa decipiens; assembly: GCA_023333625.1. Classification (NCBI taxonomy): domain Eukaryota; kingdom Viridiplantae; phylum Streptophyta; class Magnoliopsida; order Poales; family Poaceae; genus Bothriochloa; species Bothriochloa decipiens. The sequence continues at coordinate 3,837,475 of CM041640.1, forward strand.
TCGTCGTCCTCGAAGTCGTCGAGATCGTCGAAGTCCCACAGATCATCTTGCTCCTCCTTCTCGGGCATCTGCCATTGATCTTGAGAAATTTCGCCGGACTCCAGTAACTCCAGCACCTGCCCATGGCCATGTGAACCCAGTCAGTTAAGTACTAACAGTGGCAAATTAATAAAGAGCACTAGAGCTTCAATTGACCGGTCCAGCCGTCCAGGTCCAGGACTTCTGACAAGAGCAGCGAGCAGCTGATACAGCCCATAGTGCTCGTTACGATCGACTTTTTTTACAGTAAACAAAATGCCAGTCTGCAATGTAATTTTTTCATAACTGAAATACTAATGCGCGTTTAGACATTTTGTTGCGTGAAAAATATGAAGTTTTTATGCAGACAGATGCTTGTTTAGTTACAATAAATAGGATTTTACAGAAGCATCGTTCAGTGAACAGCTCGATTAATCATACTGATGTGCTACCTAAGCACTGCTTATACACTGTAACCAGCTTCTGAAGCAAGGCATCTATCTATCTGACGGTTGTAACGAGAGTAGCAGCGACCAGTCATCAGTTCAGTGGGGCGATTGTTTATGTGCTGATGGCACAATGAATTATGAATGAAGTAATGCATGATTAGGGTAGACTTGGTCTTTTATATAGTTGTTGGGGTGGCATGTTTTGTACGTTTGCCCCAAGGCTTGTGTTCTTGAGCTGTCCTGCGTCCCCCACTTCACCTTGCCCTTGGGCTTCCCGTGAACCAAATCAAATCGAGAGAAACAAATGGTAGGGGAGAAGGTAGGAGGCAACAGAGCATCCTATGCCCCATCCTACAACCAAGAAACCGGTCATGCTGCAGATGTGACCAAACCCTTGTCTGACTGTGAAGTTCAGTAAAAATAATAAGGTTCCAATTCCAATGGCCTACTCTTCTATTCTTAATATTCCTAAGTTAGTTTGTCATACAGAATGTGAAGAATGCGTGCTTAAAAACCTTTTTTTGGTATGCCTAATACTTCTAAGGTCCAAGATGAAAAGAGGAAATTAAGAAATCTTTCTAGGCAATTTGGGAAACATTATTCGGACAAGGTCAATACTCTGATTGGTAAGTACTGATGTGTTCAAGCCACCATCCCAACTCCCAATCCCACAAGTTCAACTCAATCGGTGCATGGATGATTTTGCTCATCCAGAGGTTGATCTGTTGATGCTATGTTTTCGTTTGGTTCTATACATTATCAGTATGTGAGCGCCCACAAAGAATACAGTAGTACACTGTGGGATCCTAGTGAAGCAGCTCCACATTAAAAATTGAGATCCCACCACACTGTGATAGAGAAGGACAAGCCCTATGCAATCAGGTTGGGTGTAGTGTTGCTTGCCAACTGGTCGGTAGATGCCAATGCCAGTGTGCTAAACAAAAACCAAGTCCCTGCTGTCACAACAGACATGGCACGCGATGGCGGTATTTAACAACCGTAGCATCCAACAAGTGGATGATATAGATACAGTACTATGATGCTCCTGTTTTTAAGCTGCTCTCAGCTGTCTGGTTAGATGAAGCATATACGGATAATCTGGTTTAATAAGCTCAAACAGACTAGGCAGAATTATGCCTGATAGCAACAAACTAATGTTTTCATCAGACTATATAACTGAACCATTACCTCATCTGATTGTATAACTTCCATTTCATAAAAGAAAATACTCTGATACTCCTCAGACCACATACTTGAAACATTTTCTGTACCAGCTTTTAACCTCTTCTGTGTTGCTGTTGCGGCGTGTGTTCACCAGATTTTATATGGCAGTACTAAGACACAACTGTTGGACCTAACTGTACGCATTTCGGTTTTGCTAGAAGTGAGCAGAAAACTTCTAGGAAAATCTTGGCCACAGCCTTACACAAAAATAAAAGGATGAATTATTGATCTTTCTGGTGTATGAACAACGCTATACTTGAAGAAACCTACAGTTGGTAGTAGTTGCCAATTTTCAGGGTAATGGCATCATTTTTGTCCTTTGCCCAAACCCAGAGAATTCCAACGTTTAGTTGCCAGATCAAGCAACAGGTCAATTAGACCACCAGACGGGAATTAAGATGTCCCCGGCTTTTGTCCTCTGTGATGATGGTTGGAGATTTTCATCTTTCAAAAGACGAGAAAAAGGACACGATGGTTGGAGAATTTGATCTTTCAAAGATAGAGAGAAAAAGGAGGCCACAGATGCAGATTTTCTTGGTGGTGGCCCAGGCATTTCAACGACCGGGATGCTAGGCTCTGTCAGTCAGACCCACCCTACCCAAAGGTAGTACCACCCTTTAGCAAATATTTTTAGCTGGATCCTATTCCTCTAGAACAAGTAGGCTACCCTTTGCTCAAAAAAAAAAAAAAAAAAAGAAGTAGGCTACCCACTGTCCAAAGCTACTATATCTGCACTGGTTGAGTCATAGTAAGTGGTTGAATTTTTCTCACCGTTTTTTCGGCAAAGAGCAATGTGCCTTTCTTTACTTGTTGCAACGACAATAAGGACATTTCTTTGTTTCTTTGTCATTTCAAACCAGTAAAACAAATCTGAAGTTTCTGCAGTAGTTTCAGCCAGAACAAAAGATCAAAGCGCATGAGATGCGGAGAGGAGAGACTTGTCTGTTTCCGTACGCAACGCAATGCACGCACCTGTGTCATGGTCGGGCGCCACACGGCGGCAGCCCTGACGCAGAGGGACGCGACGAACATGAGCCGCCTCAGCTGCCCGGCGTCGTAGCCGTCGCCGAGCCGCGGGTCCACGAGCCCTTGCACCACGCCGTCGCTCAGGTAAGGCTTGGCCTGCATCAAGCAACGGCGAGGCGACTGAGTAAACTGTACAAGTGGCACGGTTACTGTAGGAGGAAATGGCTGGACACTCACCCACGCGATGAGGCTCTTGTGGGAGCCGTCCACCGGCTTCCGGCCGGAGATGAGCTCGAGGAGGAAGACGCCGAACGCGAACACATCCGTCTTCTCGTCCACGATGCCGTGCGTGAAGTACTCCGGCGCCAGGCACCTGTCATCACCATCACGTACAGAGGAGGTGGCGTGGCGACCGCCCATGCCATTGCCAATGCCCTCCGTGTCAGCAGCGTGTCTTCGTCGCCAGCTCGCATTGCATTATTGTCGCGAAGTCCAATGAACAGAGCAGGGTACGTGCGTCGCTCACCCGAAGGTGCCCTCGATGGGCGCGATGGCGTGGTGCGTCCACTCCGACGGCAGCCAGCGCGCGAGGCCGAAGTCCGAAATCTGCGGCTCGTAGTCGGCGGTGAGCAGGATGTTGGACGCCTTGATGTCGCGGTGGATGATCCGGCGCGCGCAGCCCTTGTGGAGGTAGCGCAGCCCCCGCGCGGTGCCGACGGCGATCCCGTGCCGCTGCTTCCACGACATGGCCGGCAGCTTCAGGTCTGCATGCGCACGGTTCATTATATTCATGGTGAACGGCCGACGGCACAGAGCAGAGCGAGAGAACGCGTGTGCGTGGGCGGTGGACGAACTGGCGGTTAGCCGGTCACGGTCGCTATGACGCTATCAGGATATGAACAGGATGAGCTACTTGCCGTGGAGGTTGGCGGAGACGGAGCCGCGTGTGGAGTAGTCGAAGACGAGGTGGAGGCCGCGGTCGACGCAGCACCCCAGGAGCGCGGACACGTTGGGGTGGCGGACGTGGCCCACCGTGCCCAGCTCCGTGAGGAAGTCCTTCTCCTTCTTCTCGTCCGCCGCGGCCGTCGGCGCCAGGCGCTTCACGGCGACGGCGCGGCCGTCGTCCAGCACCCCGCGGTAGACCTCGCCGTACCCGCCCTTGCCCACCATGTTGTCTGCGGTAGTGCGTGCGGCGTGCAATGTCAGTTGCCGATCGAAGCAAAATTAAGGGCGCGCGCGCGGCGGCGTGAACAGCGGCATAGGACAAAGGAACAGGGGCAGGCGATGATTTACCGTACCTTGGTGGAAGCCATTGGTGGCGTGGTCGAGCTCCTCGTAGGAGAAGCACCTCCAGGTGGGCTTGTTGGGCGGCGGGTCGACGACGACGTCGACGCACTCCTCGCCGGCGCACTCGTCGGCGTTGCTCCGGCGGCCGAGTGACAGGAGCCGCTTCAGGCTCCGGCTCCGGAGGTAATTCATCTCGCACTCCACCAAGCGGAACAGGAGCCCTGCAATGGCCGTGCCCAGCACGAGCCGGAAGACGGAAACGACGACCGGAAGAGCTCCCTCAGCAGCGGAACAACTCCATGAATGAACGAATCAATTCAATCCTCCTCTCCAGTTGCTGCCCGCGTGACGAGACGACGCACGCAGCGGCCGTATTGAAACCGGCGTGCGCGAGCACGTACGAGTAACAGTGACACGGGCGGTTAAAGAAGCTTGGGGGCGTTTCTTCAGTCAAGAGCGGGCGGGCATTGAATGGCTGAGCTCAACCCAATGGTGGAGAAGGAACCTAGGGTCGTCTGCTCCGTTGCGCAGGAGCGCATTGAATTGGCCGCCGAGCAGAGAGGCAGAGAGAGGAACGGCGCGGGGATGTCACTGTCGATGCCAGTGCCCCGCCGTAGCCGTAGCGAGCCGAGCAGCAGGAGCAGGAGCAGGCAACAGCGCGAACGGAGGGGGGTGCTGTGGTGTGGTGTGGTGTCAGCGACTGACTGAAAGACAAGGGGAGCGAGCGAGCGAGGCGACGAGGCCGACGGCGATGGCCCGGTCCCCTTTTATCCGGTCCTGGCGCGGGAGGGACACGGGTCGGGGTCGGTCGGGGCGTGCGTGCCGTCTTGTTGGTCCGGGGCACGGGACGGGGAGTCACTGTGGTTGTCTGGGCTGGCTGGCCTCGTCGCCTCGCCGGGGTCTCTCGTCTTGTCTCGCCCGTGCTTCCTTCGCTGGCGGCCTGGCGTCGCTGATGATTGCCGTGTGCCATCCCGTGCCGAGCGTCGAGCGATCCGCCCCGATCCCGGCGATCCGTCCACGCGCCAATGAATGCGGCCGGCTGCGTGCGTGTCGCGTGCGCTGCGCTGTTACTGTGAGCCCTGTGACTTCGCTTGTGGGGGTGCCATGGGCTGAGCGTGACATGTCAACCGTCTGTCGCGTACTCCCGGGAGTGGCTGGCCGGCGCCCGGCGGGCTTTCATGGCTCCGTGCCGTGACCCCGGACCCGGAGGCCGGAGGTAGGGGAGTAGGGGTGTACAAACAGAACGATGATGATGCGTCGATGCACTGTTTGTCTGTGAGCACGGTGCACCAGCCCGCGGGATCTGTGTGTGACCGGCCGGAGAGATACGCTCGAGGATAATACACACGTGGTAGAGTTGAGATGTGCCTTTTCATGCTGCGGCGGTTGTGAAGGTGGTGGAGCTAACAGACGACAGGCATGGAGGAAGAAGGCCCGGGAGGGAAGGGAAAGGAGCGCCCAATCTAGCTACTGCCGGATAAGGCAGGTGCGAGCAGTTGGCGAACCAGCTAGCTGGCTTGGCTGGCGTGCTCTGACACGGCCATTGCGGTGCTGTTCATTGTTCACCGTTCAGCTGCGGCCGACATTCTGAGGGAAGATGGGCTCTCATTTCTTTCTTCTAAATCCCTCTAGATATCTTTAAAGAAACTGGGTAGAGGAGCCTCTCGTCCTTCTTTTCACAAAGCCATGAGTGGGGCTAAATGAAAATCTATTACACCTAAAGAAGGAGATCGTCTGCGCTCCGAACGCTTGCCCCGTTCCCTGATGCACGTGTGTCTTCCCTGATGAACGCTTGTTTCAAAGAAAGGAGAATGGGTTATTCACATCTAATTTAATGGTCAGAGAAGAATTGAAAATTAAGCATTGGTAATTAAGACTCCAGGGTGAAAATAGGGATGTCTCCTAAAGCTCGATTGCTCGTGCTACAAAAAAAAAAAAGGAACTACTTGGAGGGTTTCCAATGCAAAAAAATGTTTATTACAACTTATTAATTTCTAAAAATTATAATAAACTAGATCTACACTATATATGAGATAATAAGGATCATGAAATGTGCTTTATGTAATTAGATTTGTAGACATTTATTAATATATTCGTCTAAACCACAAACCGTGTGCATTGTCATGGTCAGGGATAAGAATTTGTTGCCGTCATATATGTAATATATATTATGAAATAGAGAAAAATTTAGAAGACCAGTTAAAGTGCTACGAGAAGTACGGTCTAAAACATGGATTAAGAGCTCTGAGATGAGGGAACGTGGAGACGATTTGATAGCCTGCTCTACATCTTTTTTTTTTTTTTTTAGGAACTGCTCTGCACATTGGGTCTTAAATTTGTAGCTCAAGGTATTCGGGCCTGGCAACATGTGGGATGACCCTAAACTTGGGCCTAGAGTTAGGCCTGCTAATATGGTGGGTTGAAATAGGTGGGATTTATCTTGATGGTTCAGGTCGATAGTCCCTCGCTCGTTAACGGCCGAAGGTCTCTGTCCCCGGCGCGATGGCCCACGATACGTTAATTGGGCCTTCCGGTGCCCAAGTCCCCGCAACGTCCGACAACGGACGAGTGCATGGCCTTGCCCACGTCCCAAACTCCAACCCAAAGTTTGTGATCCAAGTTGGGCTACTAATGGGCCGGCCCAACGCGACATGACGGCGACCCCAGCGGCGGTCGTGTTCGCGTGCACAGACAGACAAGAGAGCCACGTGCTGCTGCATGCAGGTCGACACCGCTGCCACCTGCCCGCCTACCAGCCTACCACCACCACCACGTAGTAGTATCAGCGAACCGAGCGGCGACCGGCGAGCGCTACGCGACACCGTCGTTGCTTGTTCAGCAGCTAAGGCATGGTCGACCGCTCCACCGAAAGCATAGGCAGAAAAGGCCGACGGCACAAGGCCTGAATGAATGAATGGTTACAAGCTGTCATGCGTCCCTGGTTCCCTGCCGACGTACGGCAAGCCGGATGAGAGGAGACTTCCTCACAACTCCCTGCACACGCAACGAACGAAGAATGTAGCGGAATGTCGTTGCTTCGTCGCAGGAGCATGAGGAGGCAAAGGATGACGCCAATGATTGAAGTTTCACACCTCTTTAATCTGTTCTTTTTTGCCCTTTCGATGATTAAGTTAGTCCATTGTTTTGGGTTGTTCCCTTTTTTTTTCGTCTCAAGAAAATCAGGCCTGATTTAGAGCTTAGATGCTTGAGAAAGCTACTGTGGACATATACGATGACCTTTATTCATACGTTCAGTCCATAGATTCTTCAGTACTCCCAAGGCAAGGCATGCAGAATGCTGCAAATGAGAAATCGGCAGCAACATGACGTTCAGTCTAGATATTCAGTACTTCCAGAGATTCACTACTCAAAAGGCAAGGCATAACACAGATTGCTGCAAATGAGAAATCAACAGCAGCATGGGAAGTTGTAGCTTCCAGGTAGACAAAATGGTGGTAGCTAGTATGAATGCATTATTAAGATAGTGCAAATCTGGGAGAGATGTATCAAAGACGAAAGACTGCCATTGATTCAGAGTTACATGCTGCTATATCTGTTGATGGACTTGTTGAGTACAAGACAGGAGATTGAACATTTATCCCCTCTGAACCACAGTACCAGAACAGGGGGCCAAACTAGAGCGACCAGAAAGTAAAGCACAAAAAGAAAAACAAAGGACAAAGAAAGCTACAAATCAAAGACGACGTTCCTGTTTCCATTCTACAGGGCTGACTAAAGCTATTGATGGCACTTGCTGAATCATGTCAGTAGAAAGCGAAAGCTTCAAAGGCATGCACCATGCAGGGCGCTGGGGGGCAACAAAGCTGAAAAAAAAAAAAGCTACAAAAGGGAAAGGCAAATGCGCTATAGCTAGCTGCAATGATCATTTTGTTGTTAGCAGATCCGAGTCTTGGTTCCTTCTCCGTCTTTGGCTCGATCGTCAGAGTGTATCCTGCAGCACACTGCTGGCTGCTTCCTATGTCTCCATCATTCTACTACTGTCCACTGGTTCTTTCACCCCTTTATGTTTTTTGTGCGAGAGCGCCATATCAGTCTTGAATCTTTGATCTCGATCATGGCTTCTACCGTTTTGCACATGACAAACGCCATCAGGGCCAGTAGCCAGCCACGACACCGAATCATTCCATTCCATAGATCGGCGTCTGAAAGGCTGCCACATTTGGGTAGGAGTATCCAAAGGGGCCTGCCGCCGTCATGGAGCTTTCATAGGACCCGTTGAAAGCGATCGGTGTGGCGAATGGTAGGGAGGAGCAGCTGTTGGAGGTCTGTTGCGTCTCATTCTCACACTGCTGCTGCTGATCCTGCAGCTGCTGATGGTGCTGGTGCTGCTCATGTGAGGAGGCCGTGCTGCCATTGACATAGATCGACGAGGCAGTGCCATGGGAGTTTGGAAAATCCAAGTTCACTCCGGATGGGTAGAGGCCGAACCCTAGCGCCTGCAAGTTCCCTTGCTGGTGGTGCTGCAACGCGAGCATCGACAGGTAGTCCTGCTGCTGCTGGTCATACTTCACCGGAATCGCGGCAAACAGCGGCGCCGTGCTGGCTTCGACGGGCAAAGCGTCAGGTGAGCCGGATGGAGGGGACTCCAGTGCCTTGTTGCTCCGGCCACCGGCTGACATGCTCCCGATTGGAATGTTGCTGCTCATTATGCTCTCAACGTTATACCGGCTGATCTCAAAGTTTGTAACGGCATTCAGGCCTCGGAACTTGATGGCCGCTATGTCATAGGCCTCTGCAGCTTCCTCCTCGGTGCCTAAATGAATAGCATAGAAGGCAACATTAGTTCTGGAACATTTCTGCTATTCCGCCATAAGGTGAAAAAAAAAATGTCATTTTTGTGAAACAGATGGGACAAGTATGTATGTATCATCCTAACCAAAAGAACTGAAAAAAGATGAAATGGGCTAGTTGAGCGTAGCAAATAAAGCAAAGGATGCAACTACAGCAATAGCATATAGTTAGATCTTAGATGTTAGATGTTTTTGACTAATATAAGCTGACAGAACCATGCATGGGACAGCAGCTCAGTAAAAAAAACTGAGAACAGTAATTGCAGGTTCAGAACGTACAATTAGTTTAACCACAACCACATGCCTTACATGGAAAACCGAGAGGCAACACTAAAAAATATTCCAACACAGGTTACCCCACGCTGTGCACATACAGAAGGAAGAGTTCAGGTTGCAATGCAATCAAGCAAAATGCATGCACGGTCGTCCCTCCTTTTCTTCTGCATAAAGCTCCCAAACCCATCATGCATGGGGGCAAAAGATGACAAACTCAAATCAAACCCGGCGCTACACATGCGTACATCTGGTCAAAGTTGATGTTCTTGACCTACATAAAATATGTAGGCGAATCTAGATACAAGGATTGTACGTACAAATCATTGAAAAATAGAGCCGGGGACCTACGTGCAGGGTGTTAGTGTATATTGTAATGTGGGAACCAAGAAAATAGTTTTGACTCATGGTCCCAACTTAGTCTCATTTTGAAAAAGGAAACCGCATTCATGCACAGCTTTTATTCATTTTGTGGATGAAGATCATGTGCTTTTGCATTCCACAAAAACTCATTGTATTTCTAGCAGTAACACCATGCTGATATGATAAACTTTGGCATTGTGGATTCACGGAGCTTCGAGATTGAATAAGTCCATATTATATATCAGAAATTTGCATTGTTTAGTATGTAGATGCAAAGGCCAAAGGGTATGTATACTCACTGAATGTTCCAAGGTAGAGGTCCTTGTTACCAGCCACCCTTCCGATCCTTGCTTGCCACCGCCCATGCTGGTGATGTCTGCCGATTGCATGGACAAGAAGACTTTAGACAATAACATGTAGAAGGACAAACTGAAACACGACTGCAACCGAAAGATGAGAACAGGCACCTGGTTACACCTCTGTAAATAGAAGCGCCCCTAGAGAATCCACTGCTCTTCCTGCACCACACAACATGAATGTTTTTCTGTCAAAAACACTTTAACTGATAAAGCTCTAAATCTAGAGCATGTATTTGATGCCTGTGCACGTACAGAGCAAGTCATGCATTGAACTATCTGAAATTGAAATCTGCAAGGAGTATTGTTACAGAATCAGAGAATATTGATCACCTTCTAAGGGAAGCAACAAACTCTTGCCGAGTCATTGTCTTCATCTCCTCGAGCTCCTTTTCATACTCAGCAACCTGAAAGAATTCTTGCCCCCGTAAGGACGACACATCCAGGACATACATATCTATCTGGATGCTTTGCTGCACACTTGCATCAGCGTTTTTTTTTTTTTGTTTTATTTTATTTATGAATGGTAGCTCTATCTATGTGCTTACTGGAAAGTTGGTGGTGGTGCTAGAACCCCAGTACTTCAATGCTGCAAGATCATACGCCCTGGCCGCCTTCTCCTCCTTATCATAGCCACCTTCAGTTTCATGAAGAAGAAATCATCATCAATATGATATTTCTTGACGAGATGCTACATGGATAATGAAAACCTGAAGTTTATTTAATCTTTCTTACCCAAATACACTGAACACCAGAAGCATCAGCCAGCAAGTATCGGCACCAAGCCAACATGCACAAAGCAGAGTTAGTAGCTACACAAATTTATAGCAGAGGCATATGCAACAGACTGAAGATGTACCTTGGCGGCCCTTGCGGCTCTGCCCTTCACGCCGGCAGCTGTTATCCCACAGATGTGCCTCGTACCTGCCAGTCCACCGGTGCCTAGAAATCACCACAAATAACAACACATCACCAAAGATTTAGACAGAACCAAAACTTGTCAAATACAGTGCTTGACTGTTTTGGCAAAAAAAAAAAAAAAAAAAAAGAACAGCAGAAAGATTGCAGAGCAAAACCCTCCAAATGTTCAGAAACTGAAGACAAACCTATATGCTAGTCCAGGAGGAAACACAATTTAAATAAACCTAGTATTTACAATCACCAACACCACCTGCTTCTGCTCTATGAGTATACACGATACATGATGATCAGACAAATTAGCAGGTACGAGTAGGACACAAGAACGGTTTTTTCAGGAACAAACCCCAACTTTTCTGCATCCACTAATCCATGGAAGTATCAAGTATGAACTACGAACTAGGCAGGCCTGTGATATGGACAATACGCCACACACCAGGTGCAGCTTTGCATGCAGTCATGCAGATATAGCATCATGGTACTACCAGTGTATAGCAGCAGTCCACGACGAGAAACACCCAAACACAGACACAACTTTTCAGGATTAGATTAGATCGATCTGCAACCGCTAGAGCAGCTTACCGTGTGACGCCGCGGTAGATGGACGTGCGCTGCCCAAAGGAGTCGACGACCTTCCTCTGCTCCGGCACCGCAGCCGCCGCCGCCGCCGCCGCGGCAGGCAGGGCCAGCTTGGGGTCGGCCTGGTCTAGCGAAGACACCGGCGACGTCGCCACCGCTCCAGCTGCCGAGCCGCCGCCGCTCAGGAACCCTGCGGCGGCTATGAACTTGAGGTCCGAGTCGTACATCTCCGCGGGCGCCGTCGGCTCCCGGGGCGCGGTCACCGGAGCAGCACAGCCGCTTCTGGCGCTCTGACCGTTGATGACACCTCCGCCGAGGAAGTCCTCCAGCTTCGGCGGCGGCGCCGCGCCGGCTATCGCCGCCAGCTCCGCGGCTGCGCCCCTCTCCTCCTCCTCGAGATCACCTGCTCGATCGGTCGCAAACACATACACATGCAGATAAAGTTAGAACACCGACCGAACACCTCGTTGAATAATGGCAGAAATAAACTTGTACAAAGGAAAGTACAAGAAACAGGAGCGGGGAGATTGATTGGATGCATGAATGGATGGAGGGAAGAAGAGCAGGAGAGGTACGGGGCGGTACTGACGGTGGTGAGCGAGGGAGAAGTTGAGCCATGGATAGTGGTGCGAGGTGTCCATGACGACGCGCGGTGAGAACGAAGCAGGAAACCGGCGACGCGGTAACTTCTGGGTGTCGAGGTGAGTTTGTCCGAGCGCGGGGAAGGTGAGAAACCGACGGTGCTACTATAGTGGTACCAGGGAAGAGGATTTTCTCGGGTATCCGGTGAAGAATGGGGATGCGGAGGAGGGTGATAAAATAGAGGAAGGAGAAGACACGGCAGCAGCCCGGTCCGCGCGCGGCGCTCGCACTCGCACACGCACACGGAGGAGAGAGAGAGAGAGAGAGCGCACGGGGAAGGAGGCGCCGTATATTTATATGCTGGTTTCGAGGAGCCATGGATGCTTTCACTCCAGGACTCCTCCACCGTCCGCCCGCGTCTCGGCGCTCTACAGTGGTCTTGGCAGGCTGTTTGGCGTCTGCTGGCGTGGTGTTTGCATGGCGCGCGCGGCTGTTTGCTGCGTTCTACTATTCCACGGCTGGAGGGCTGGGGCGGCGCCGTTGCGTTTTACATACAGGTGGAGGCGCGGCAGTGGGCGACCGGGGCGGTATCCTTGACCGCCTTGGAAGCAAAGGGGCGCCCGGGGAGGCCGCGGCGCCGCCTGACCTGTGTGCTTGCGCATGCATGGCAGTGGCAGCCCCCTGCTCTGCCTCCCTCACGGATGTCTCTGGACTGTGGCCGCTGCCCGCCGTTCCGGCTCTGCACAGCAGCAAGCACACAGGCCATGCATGCTTGGGCGGCCTGCTTTCGTCTCCTCTGCCTTTTACTAGCTAGTTCTAGGCTACTCGGCTTTTTTACTTGCTACTACGAGTAGCTTGAATTGGCGCCATGTGTGTGATTACAAGCGAGCATTTGCGTCCCGGCACGGTGATCATGGTGCTTCAAAAAGGAAGGGCTTTGCTAGTTGAGTGGAGCGATCCGTCTTCTCACAGCCGTGGGGCGTGACTACCGTACCGGTTGGGGCACCAAAGACGCCGTCGTAGTACATAGAGGGGGGAAAACGACAAGACTCGAAAAGTCCAAATGCATGCTCGCTACGTACGCAACGTAACATGCATGCATGGTCGCGTGGCACATGCACGAGGGGTGTAAACTGAACAACTCCCCCAGGAAAGGAAAGCTCCAGATATGGTTAGGTACGACGATAAGCACTGCAGCTTGGAGTATGCAAAAAAAAAAAAAAAAAAAAAAAATAGTGCTGGCTGGCCGCTGAGACAATGCTAGAATGTGCAGCCAAGTGTTCTGCTCGTGTTTATCTGCAGCAGTCATCTGGATGAATGAATGAATGAACTAACTGCCGTGGATCACACACACCACGCCGCGTGTGCCGCCGTGTGCGTTGTACTCCGGGCCTCCGGGGCGTGTCCTGTGCGTCCATGAACAACGACTACTTCAAACGATGCACAGTTCTCCGTATCCAACGGACGGGGTAAACAGTCAAAGATGACAGGACTGATAAAGCTGTGTACGCAAAGGCATCGATCGTAAAGCTAGCGGCGACTGGCCGGCCGCTCGTCCCTGCTCCTCTCGCTTGAATTGCAACGAACGCCGAGATTACGGGGAGGCGCTAATATATTGTCGTCAATCACGACATGCCAAGTACCAACCAGTTCACTTCAGCCTAGCTAGCCAGTGGACCATATATAGCATAGTATCATTTGGTCTCTGTTTTTGTCCTCAATTTACTCACACTTCTTTTGGTGCTCATATGTTGGTGCATTATTTTGCACTCTCACTATTGGAGTATGCACCATTTTTTTTTTTTTGGATCGGACATCAGCATGCATGGTTGCATATGCGTTGACGACGGCACGTAGCATAACAACGTGACGGTGACAGCATCGCAACCTCAAAACATGGTGTAGTGGAAGCAAGACTTTCCGGTCGCCGGCCGTCGTCGTGTACCTATCTCATCTCTCACCGGCTAATATACCTACCTACAACAAACACTGATTAAAGAGCGCATGGTCGGGGGATTTATGCATGGTGTGGAGGAAGCAAGGAAGCAGCAGGGGAGGCACCAGCACAGCACAGCAGGGACCCCCCGCCGACGTGCCATCTTTAATTTGGCGCCTCTCGCTTTGCCATTTTCTGGCAGATCCATGCATGGTCGTCATGGACCGCCTCCTCCCCCGCCCCCGCGTGGCCAATCGCTAATCATGCGCTGCCCAGCACGCCTGGCCTGCCCCTGCCCCCGCCGAGCGCGCGTCCGATCCCCGGCCGCCGCCGCGGCTCGATCGATCGGCAGGTCCGTGGTGGGAACGCCGTGTTTCGACGACCTGTTCTCGGGTCGTGGAACACGGAACTAGTTGCCGCTAAACTAGAGGGGCCGAATCAGTGTCGCGCGCGCAGTGGAAAATCAGTGTCTCGGCTATTTCTATTTGCTTTCATTGGGCGACCGGGCGGGCACCGGAGAGAGAGTACGTCGGCAGGTGGGCGGCACGTGAGGTGGGGGCGTGCGGCGGTGCCTTGCAGCCTTCTTGGGGCCTGGGCGCCCTGGCCGCGCGCGGCGATGCTCTCCGACACGTGTTCCAAGGGCGCACGTGAGGCGCGGCGCCACCGTGCAGGTGCAGTGCCCCGCCGTTGCCGCAGCGAATCCTACCGGAAGCCGGAAGGGGTGCGTACGTACGCGGAATCTGGTCAAAACGCTACGCCGGACCGCCCGGCCGGCTGGGATAATGTACTCCTGCTACCACAGCCACAGCGATATCGCAAAGGGTGGGCGTCACGTGGCCGTGGCGTCTTTTGAGCGCCCGGCACGGCACGCGGAATTCGCTCGGTGTACGAGCTCAGTTTCACATCGGCGCGCCGCGGCATTTCACGCAACAACGCGGGTCGCCCGGTCTGCGTTTTTTCAGTGCCAATGTACAAAATCCTCCGATCACTTCGGTTTTGTAATACTTGCTCGATCGATCTGTCGTTCTCTTCCAAATATAAGTTCACTTAGCGTTTGTTCGATTACTCCGGGAATAATTCTCCGGTTGGAACGGTTCACTAGTAGTATAGTGTTGATGAAGTGGAATGATTCCTAGCCCTAATCCAGGGTGACCGACATACCCTTATTAGCTTTACTAGTCCATCAATACGTGCTCTCGCACAGGTTAGAACTTGAGGAGTAAATATTTGTATTAATATTTACTTTTAGGTATCATGATGACATAGGTAGTTAAATATGTCAGTGGTATTAGCAGTGCCGAAAATATTTTTTGAAAGAAAAGTCCAGATAGTTAATAAAATATGAAAATATCATTTTAAAAATTTAACCCTACACCATGTCCCTTAAGATTAGTGATGGAGTTTGGTGTGAGATTACGATGGTAAAGACATAGACACCTTCGTTTAAATGATAAGTCGTTTTGACTTTCTTGGTTCATACATTTTGCTATGTATTTAGATAATATTATTATATTAAGATGCATAACAAAATAGATATAACAAAAAAAATTAATGTGAATTATAATTCATGGAGGGAGTAATAATATCCTCACTTCTAAAGATGTTTTTAATCAACAAAATTTCATGTAGTAGTGGTTATATTATCAATATAGATATATCAATCATTTTAATTAAAATTTAAAAACATATATCTTAAGTGTGTATGTGAGAGAGATTTGCATGTTGGCATAATACGTATGTTTACTTAAAATAATTTTATTATATTATTTTTATAAAATTAGCAATGGAGAAACATACTGTACTTTCAATATTTTTTATAAGCTAATAAAATAATTGTACGATGTAGATAATTAGTAGAATGTATTAAATTAGTAGTAAATCCATATAGGTGGCCTCAATTTTGGTCCCCTATTTTTTTTAACATTGTTAGCATGTACATCGAAAATAATCTAACGACATTATATAATAGTAAACAATAAAAATCATAGTGAGACTTATTTGTTCGTCACTACCATGCTAGATTGCAACCCATGCTCTGGAATCCATTGGGTAATTTTTTTTTCATAGTTCCTTCATTGGCTTAATCAATCTCACTTAAAGTTTGCTGATCATCGCAACAGTAAACTGAAATATTATAATGACGATGACATTAATTTACCTTTTTTATATAGAATTACTATAAAAAATTAAATGACAAACACCACCATCATGGTAGACCACAGAAATAGATTTCTATCTGTGTGTTGTCGGTGAAAATTGGAGCTCTTAGTTTTTGATATATATTTCCTTTGAGAATTTATTAATAAATACAATAATTAACTAAACATGGTAGATATGATAATCTAATATTTTTTATTTTATACTTTGTATTAACCAACTATGAAAGAATATTTGTAATGTTATCCAACTTTTTTCAATTTTTTATTTTCAAAAATATTTTGTATAATAGTATAGGTGGGTAATTTTTATAAAATAAAATAAATCCAATGGTTATTTCAAAAATATTTTGTATAATAGTAAAGGCCAGATGTTTCTGATTATTATGAGATTTTCTTGAATTTATCTTTTTTCTTAGCACATCTGGTGAGAGTTAACGTGATGGCTCCGTTGAAGCCTCTAATTAGTAATAGTAAGATTCTAAGTCATTTTTTAGTTTTAACTAAGTTTTCAAAAAGGCACACTAAGATTTCCACATTAAAATATTTTCATTAGACTGCATATGATATATTTAATAGTATCACAAATGTTCGCGTATAAATTTGGTCCGAGTAAAAATAAATTTGGTTCGCTTAGTATTTGATTTGATACGCCACCTCACTAAGATAAACTAGAAAACATGTATGTGTATTGCACGGAATTCACTAAGTTTAAAAATTCAACTCTCTGTATCATTAGCTCTAGATAAACTAGAAAACATGTATGTGTATTGCAATGGAATCCAGTAAGTTTAAAAATTGAACTCTCTGTATCATTAGCTCTAGATGCAAGCTGCTTTAGTTTATATGATTTCAGTCCAATACGTGTTAGAATTGGACCCCGTATCCATCATCGTTAGATGTGAGTTGTTAACTAGCATGAGTATGGGTAAGGTTGAAGACGAAAACGAAAATTCCCGACCGAATCGCATCGTTTTCTAATGAGGTGGATAATGAGAAAGCAAATGATATGGAAAGTGATCCTGACATCATGGATGATGCTAAAGAACTGTAAATGTTTATATCTTATTATTTCCTTGTTCTATACTTGTATTTGCGTGTCGGCGACTATGTCATACACTTGCTAACTATTATGTGCACTTGAACTAAATCATGCACTTGTTTAAAGCTATACATCGTGGGTCGGTATTTCGTATTGAATTTTCGTACGTCGACTGTGTTCGACATAATTTCGCTCGAATTGGTTCGTTTTCGAAATACCATAAGTTTATTTTTGTTTTTGTTTCCGGCTATATCGTTTTCGGTTTCGCGTTCATATTCTAATATAAAAGTAGAAAACAATAGAGAAGTTTTTCGACCATTTCCGACCGAATTCATCCTTAAGTATGGGTCATAAGTCCAAGTAAACTAAACAAGAAGTAGGCTGGAAGAAGCTCTCCATTGTCCGAGTAGATAGAGGGATGTTGACAGAGAAATATGATAAAACTTTGGTTTTTAATATTAGGTGTAGGTGCAAGAATCTATTTGGATATCCATATTCTAAATTTAGCTTATTAAAGTTAAGGGACAATTTGTTAGACTATTTTGGTTCGTTTGCATAGTGTTATAAACTTAGGTGTCACACTTTAGTCCAACCATTAAACTCAAGCTAAAATGGTCAAACTGTATACCATAGGATCCAAACGGGATCATATATGAACACTATAGGATTCAAATAGGATCCAAAGGGTTAGAGGTTTTATTTATTCCACTCTGTCCCTTTACGAGTGTTCTTATAGAATTCATGCCGATCAAAACTTTTTTATGTTGATCCGATTTTTATAGAGTAAATATTAGTATCATTTGTATCTCAAATAAATTTATTATAAACATAAATGCAACGATATGTTTGTAACAATATTAATCATATGCTATAGATATTAACATTTCTCATATATATTTAGCCACAATTTTGATTTTCTGAAAAGTAAAACCAACAATTTAAAAAGGTGAAAGAAAGTAATTTCTTATCCATTCATTTGGGTCGAATGATCTTTGAACTGGGGGGTTGGGGGGGGGGCTAAGCCCCCTTACATGCTGCGCAAACACCTGATTTTTACTACAAAGTTACCATATACACGCCAGATGTAAAATCTATATAACCTTAGACAACAACACTATTATTGTCCCTATATCGAAACATACAAAAAAGGTTCACACGAAACAAAGCATTGTGCTTACCATCCCAGATGGCAAGCAATTGCAACTAAGTTCAATATACATATATCGCTTCTTGTTTAAATTATTCAGATATGTTGGTTCAAAGTACATGTATCTTTCAAACTTTTGTGTCATAAATCATGTCAACGTTGGAAATCATTTGAAATTTAAGTTGTGAATTTTCAAAATCTAAGAAAATAAAATGGTTATCTAGAACTCTTAAACAATTTTAGATAAAATGTTTAATTGCAAATTTTGTACTTACCATGTCAATATAAATTTTGAATTTCAAAATTCAAGAGTTTAAATAAAAGTTTTTAGAACATAAAAAATTCAAAAAAATTCGGTCAACTATAAAGTTGTAGATCTTACTGAGCTCTACAATTTTTACATAAAGTTTGTCTTCATCCGACTTTATATGCAAAAGTCTTGAATTTTTGAATAACTATTAGGATTATACTACAACAATAATTACGGGCATTTTACTTTTAACTTCTGTCTTGTCTGCTCCGACATAATGTTATTTTTAATAGTCATAGTGTTAAAAGCTATTTACTTTAATTGGGAAATGTCTTTTAGCAAAGTTAATCTAATCAACGAATACCAACATTGAAGGGGTAAATTTATCCCTGCAAGTACTGCTGCCACCTTGGCTATTAATTTTTTCTCTTCCAAGTTAGATTTCTTTCTGTGTGGCATGATGAAGCCACTATCTGAGAATTGGGCATGGCCTAAAGTATGGGAAAAAAATCGGGTAGGGATGGTCCCTACTCCGCACCGTATGGATGCACACGCAAATTACCCTGCGGGAGCTTGCGACTCGCTAATCTCGGCTGCCTCGGACTCCCGCAGCCGCACTTACTCACGATAGAAGGCCATGGCTCGCTAGTATTCCTTGGCTCGTAGTTTAGCTGGCGGCGGCTAAAACTGCATCTTCGCGGCAGATCTCGGCAGTTTTGATCATAGTAGATGGGAAAAAAGACCGCAGTCATAGCGACGCAACTCGGCCGCCGTCATCTGGAGTAGGTCAACAAAAAATCAATTGAACACAGGACACCGGCGGCAAGTTGCAGCGCCATCGACATCCAGGCGCACACAGGACATCGATTGCATTAGCTTGGTGCCATGGAGGCAAACTCTGCCTTCTATGGTGCTCCTAAGGTCGATGCTCCAGATGGTGATGTCGCCCCTGCAGCAAATGTGAATTCCTCGGATGATAATTATAACGATACACTGCAGGTACAAATAGATTATTATTCACATACTATTTTTTTTTCAATTTTGTAGTTGTTAGAACAGTTAATTAAATATGTTTTGTGTGCAGCAAAAAATGAATGAAATTATCACGCCTGTGTTAACATCCGTTGACACAGAATCACCTTCTGAGTTACCCGAACCAGTGGCACAACAAATAGATCAGATATGTGATATCAGTTAATTTGTTAGGCATGCATGTAAAAAGTTGTATTATTATTAATTAATTGTACCATAACTTAAGTTATCACTCTTATAACAGGAGGTTGATAAAATTGGAGAAACTTTGACCATTCTTGAAGTTGTATGACTTTTGATTCAGAAGACAGCTTATGAGATGTACAATACCTATGCTGGTTAGACTGGGTTCAGGATTAGAAAGAGCCATTCAGCTCTTTGAGAAGATAAAACTATATATCAAAAATATATAGTTTGCAGCAACAAAGGGCAACGACGAAACAAGTCATCACAAAAAGACATTATAAGGACAGGTTATGATGCTCGTGTTCAGTTCAGTGTTAGCAAAGAGGGAATTTGGACTATGCAAAAGGTAATTCTTGATCACAACCATTATCTTGCTAGTCCAAATAAGCCGCACAAGTTGAGGTCCCAACGGCGTGTCACAGAAGCAGACAGGGTGCTAATTGGATAGATAAGGGAAGCTGGGATGAAGCCAGCCCAGGTGTATGAGTTCATGAAGGAGTTTTAGAGAGAAGCAGATAAAGTGCCATTGTCAAGGATGGACTGCAATAATGCAATTGGTCGTGAGCGCAAGAAGTATTCAGAATCTAATGATGCACAAACATTGCTGGAATACTTGAAGAATAAGCAAGTAGAAGATGCCACATTTTTTTATGCAATTGAAGTGATGAGGAGGATGGTCGGATACCTAATTTTTTTTGGGCAAATGGTCAATCTATAATGGATTATGCATGCTTTGGTGATGCTATATCATTTGTCACCACATTTAAGAGTAATAAGTTTGAAATGTTGCAAACTGATGGGTCAACCTTGACGTATGAGGTTACACATATGTACACTAATCATGGAGCAATAGTTTAGTTCAACACAGAAAATACTACCATTACGTGTTCTTGCAGAACGTATGAGTGTATAGGTATGTACACACATTGTTTAAATTACCATAAGTTTCTATTATAAAATAAACATATGTAAATTGACTATTTATCTTACAAGTATATTGTGCAAGCACGCTATGAAAGTCTTAAATGCAAATAGTATTTTTGATTTGCCACCGCAATATATATTGGGAAGATGGAAAATATACAAAAAGAGGATTCTATGTTGACAAACAAGAAAGTATGATGGAAAGTAACAAAACTTGGGTTGTACGTATCTCACGAATGATGACATCCATAGCATTGAAGTGTTTACTGTCAAAAGAACTTCTTCGTGATTTGGAGAAAGGCATGCAAAAATAGGACTTGGAACCAGATGCTTCTCTGAGCAAGATGAAAGAGAAATCCGAGGAAGTTCCTCTAATTTCAGCTGACTGTACAATGGACCCATTAAAAGACAGAATATCATTTAAAATTCCTCATATGATAAAAGGACCAAATAAAAATCGGATCACAAACATACTTGAATAAAATACAGAGAAAAAGAAGAGAAGTGCTAAGAAGAAAGGTATACTGATCAGAGTCTTTTTTCTAGATTATGTTATTTCCAGCGTTGATAATTCTATTTTGTGTACAGGAGATGCAAATAAGGCTAACAAAAATAGAGATGCAAGTCCTGATCGGAACCAATTAACTGTAAGTCAACAATTTGACTCATTATTCTTTTTTCTAATTTATCCACTAGCATGAAATTGTTACAAACAATCTCAATCTATACACATAGGATGACCCTTGTGCTGGTGGCAGTGGTGGTACTAGTGCTATAGCAAACTTTTTATTTGAAACTAGTGCTTATGGCAAACTTTACCAATGATTCAACCGTGCCTTCCGCTTTGTTCCAACATGGATATGCTTCGGCACCTTACATATAAGGAGGATATACATGTCTTTTACCCGGAGTTCAGCAAGACGCCGCAGTGTTCTCCTCGCCAGCTAGAAAGTTATATTTCGATGAAAATATGTAACTGTGTTCTTTTGATTAGTATCCCACTTTGCAGTACTCTTGTTATGTTGAGCTACATACTGTAACGGTGACCTTTGCCGTTAACCTCTTTTTTGAGCACATCCAAGATAATTGTGATGTTTTAACAAGCTTAGATGTCGTAATATGTGCTTATATTATAGGTATGTGCTATGATTATCCGTAAAGCACAACGACATAGGATGTGCCGAGATGGTGCTGCTGGTTGAGGCACTGTTCTCCTTTTTTCAAATAAAAATTATCTTTGGTCTTTTTTCTAGTCGTAAAAATCATCTATGGTCAGGCTTAGTTCCCCATCTACCAAAGCTGCCACAGCTAACGCGAATTACCGAGACTTGGGCCAAGGGCTAGGAGCGAACGCCATGTGTTGGGCTGTTGGCTCGTACGTAGCTGAGCCGGCTTCGTACATATCGTGAGTGCGGGAGGCCGAGCGAGCCGCGATTGGAAAATCCACGTGTCACGGTTTGACAGGGTCATCCCTACGGTGCGGGCGTAGGGATCATCCCTACCCAATTTTTTTTCCAAAGTATGTGCCCTCCCTACGGGCGGATAACGATAACCACGGCCACGGACACAAATCCTCTAGCAGAGGCACACGTCACAAGTGAACCATCGGCCTGCAGAAGATGGGGACGGATCACGGATGGAGATAAAGCTAAAAGTGCTTGCCAATACAGTGTACTCTCATGGCGGACGATCATTAGCTAGCTGAGGCTCGCACGTTCGTTCCTTGTTGCCGGGTGTTTAACTACTCCGATTCTGATCCTCAAGCGAGTGAGTTCGTGATCCTCAAGCAAAGGCCAAGGGATATGCACGCAACGCATGCGACACCTCAGCAGCCTCGATCGATCGCCTTTGCTTCGCTTACGTACCAACCGAGCTAGCTAGCTCGCCGCCTGCACGTGATGCCCAGCATTCTCCCGTTCCCTGATGCTGCCGCGCTCGTCAGCACTCTCTTGCTTGTGTTTTCAAGTGGATATATATACTAGTATCTATCTACGTATATGTTATTTTTGGCAAAGTTTATATACAATATACGGCTGGTAGTACGTAGGTCGCAAACTACGATAGAATTATCCTCCGGAAAGCCGAGACTTTTGCAGGCCAACAAGAAACAGTGTGTCGTAATATGTGTGCTCTGCTTTCTGCATACATGTCGTGTCTGTATGTGTGCTACACTGCTATACCGTACGGCGTGCGCGAGAGGAGGCGAAGGGAGAGGTAGCCGGAAATTAAAACTGCAAGTAGCCCCGCCTAAGTACGAAGTACTGTACTTATATGATAGGAACACGGATATTTTGCGATGCATAGTATGTACAGACACACATGCATATGATTCTTTCGGCCACAACCATATGGAGTATGAATGAAAGCTTGGGGTTGCAGGTGAAACTCCCGATTGGCCCCGTCTGAAGGCGAAAGTAAACGGAAGCGCCGACAGTCAACGATTGTGTTGCTGCAGCTCTGTTAAGTTTTTGGTTTAAACAATCTATCAGGCTCCCTTCAAAAAAAAAAAAACAATCTATCAGGCTTTGACCGTGCGTGCGTGCGTGCGCGTCAAGTGTGCTTCAAATTGCAGGCGGGGCAATCTACACTGTGTGCTGCACGTTTGCGGGAATCGATGGACGTACGTATATATTCCGAATCCTATTTGCGCCATCTATCTCCCGTACCTCACAAAGTCACAGTCACATCACATGCCTGCTGCGGCCTCCCTCTTCTAAATTATAGTTCAGTCACAGTCACATCACGTGCCTGCTGCGGCCTCCCTCTTCTAAATTATAGTTCACTTTGATTTTTTTTATATATGTATTTTATTATATATTTAAATATATTATTTATCTAGTTATATAATAAAATATATACGTAAAAAAATACAAGAAGGGCAGAATCCTATATACTCCGTAGATTGTAGAAGAAAGACTACAAGGAGGGCAGAACGCGAGGAGAGGTGGACACCGAAGAAGCGACTGGGCGAGTATATAGGATCAATAAAGAGGTTGCTTAGATTTCCTCTGTATCTGTAAACCTGGACTCTGAACCCTGAATCAAGGTTTCAGGCTTTCAGCGCATCTGCACCGTGCCAACGAACGTCAATCGCATGTCAGGAACAAAAAAAATGTAGTATGTGCATCCTTTTTTAGAACTCATCCTGGCAGGCCAGTAGTCATACACTCATACTGTAACGGCTTGCTATGACTTTCTTGGAACAGAACCGATTCGGCGCGCTCACAAGTGTCTCCTTCATTGGCATCAGTGCATGAATCACACCCTGTTTCTCTGACCACGTGGAAGGACTCGGGAAGCGGCAATGCAGAGTGCTGGGTGCTGACACAGACAATGTGCATCCTTCTTGAACCAAGTCAGTGCCCGTATAAAGAACTTGGTCGGCACCAGGGACCAAAGTTTGTCCCAAAAAAAAAAACAAATGGCTTGGCTTGGAGGAACCAACTACGGTGCGGTGTTACGGGCCGTGGCCATTGCTGATCCAATGTTATGCGAAGCCCATTTCTAAAATCAGGCCCAAAAAGACCAATCAAGGAAAGCCTACTACATATTTCTTAGGGCTGTGTGTGGAGTTACGGGCCGTGGCCACTGCCGATCCAATGCAGTCGGCTCGGGGCAAGCTCACTGCTCTAATTAAAAAAATTGCTTATCGTGGACTACTCTCCCCAAAGAAAAAGATAGAAAAACACTGCTCCGTCCTTTCAAAATTATAGTTTCTTTTAAATTTTTTGATATATATATTTTTATTACGTATCTAAATAAATAATATATCTAAATTCATAATAAAATATATATATAAAAAAATTAAAATAAATTATAATTTAAAACGAAAAGAGTATCATTTTTCTTCTTAAGTCAAATAATTTCATCGGAGCGCTGGCACTCGACGAATGTGTAGCTGCATGTAGCTCTGTTAAATTTTGACATAAACAAACCATACCAGTTCAATCCAAATGCTTAAATTGATATAAAAAAGTAGATAATTCACTTATATTCTAACACTTTTTCTCACCGATAAGAGATCTCAATGACGAACAAGCCTTAGACATAAAATAGGAATGAATAATAATTATTTTATTTTAATTATACTATCCAAGATTCAAACTTGAGATTTCTGACTTTAATATCATATTAAGTTACATATACTAATCAGTTTAAACTAATAGTTTAAACTGATGGGAAAAAGTGTATAATTCACACTCACGTCCAGCACACGCAACGAGGAGACGGGCATCCACTAGCATCAGGATACTAGCGGCGTGCATCAGCAACAGCGCGTGGCCCTTCCTGGCACCCACGAGATCACAAGTGGTGGCGTGGAGGTGAGCTCCGGAGCTGTACTCC
Organism: Bothriochloa decipiens; assembly: GCA_023333625.1. Classification (NCBI taxonomy): domain Eukaryota; kingdom Viridiplantae; phylum Streptophyta; class Magnoliopsida; order Poales; family Poaceae; genus Bothriochloa; species Bothriochloa decipiens. The sequence continues at coordinate 3,862,318 of CM041640.1, forward strand.
TCCAGTGCCATGGCAGAGACAAAGAAGAGGTTGAACGACAGGAAGGAGATGACGCATGGGGCCTGTATGTCATTGAGTAGGAAAAGGGTAAGTACCGTGGGCATTCTGGACCATACAAGAAGTCTACGACTGATATACGTTTATATGTGGGCCCAATGTCCTTGAATACGTAGAATATGGCATATTTGAGACAACAGATAAATTATAATGATATGGTTCTAATTAGACGAATTGTAATGACATTTTATCAAATCTATAAAATTACAATGATACCAATCCAAATAACCCAAAACTAAACGTGATGAGAGGCAGACAACCGCGTGTAGCAAGCACCTGTTGTATAGTTAGTTATATACTTGTATAGGATCAATGAAGAGAGGGCAACGACTAGTTGCTTAGATTTCCTCTGCATCTAAACTCTGAACCTTGAACTATTCCAAACCAAGGTTTCAGGCCTTCAGCGCACCTGCACCGTGCCAATCTTACTCCTAAAAAAATCAAATGTCATCGTCACCGCCTAAACTAATGACCCCTCCCCGCTAATAACCCCCGCCCCTCCGTAATCCCTCCCTCTCCCCCCGACTCCCGTAGAAAAAAACCTCCCGTAATTCCCTCCTCGGCTCCGTAACCCCCACCCCCACGCACGACCGAGGCAGAACCGCCGCAGCTCCATCCCACGCCGCCGGGCACCACGACGCTGCCGCGGCCTCCTCGACCTGCCCTGCCACCTCGACGTCGACGGCGCGCTCCGCCACCGCCACCGCCACCGCCGCCGGCCCCAACCTCCGCGCACGACGCCCGGCCGCCTGGCTTCCGGCTCTGCGCCCGTCCGCCTGGCTTCCGACTCTGCGCCCGTCCGCCAGCCCTAACGCCGTCGCACTTGGGCCATTCTCCGCTCTCCGCACTCGCTCTCGCCGTCCTCGCCGCCGGCCTCGGCGCGGCGTCGCGCGGGGCAGAGGCTCTCCTCTCGCTCGACTTAGGGGGCGCCAAGTCAGCCGGACGGGGACGCCGCCGTGCACATCGACGCATCGAACCTCACCGGAGACGTTCGCGGTCGTCCAGTTCTTCACCCACTGGTTGGCCCCTTGTCTCTGACTTGATTGTTTCTTTTTTTTTTCTTTGTCCTTTTTGGTTCCTGTTGAGTTCATTGGATGCGTCTAAGTCGCCAAACGAGTACAAATTGAGAACATTCAATGTGGAATCAGGATCGTTGAATTTTCCCCCAAATTGAGAACGTCTGCTGCTGAAGGCCTCTGTTTCCCATCGTGCTCCCCACATGATTAGTTCGTTTGGAGTGTGGTGTGGGCTACACCTGAATAATATAGCCCCGGTGCATTTTCTGTGGTCAAAGAAAATCTTGGGCTACATGAAAGTAAAAGAATGATAAACAAATCTTACCTTTCAAGCATTTTGCAGTTGAATTACCAAAACTTTTGCAGATAGATTGGGAATTTATGATTCATGGTATTGTCACTGCATATATGAAGCCATTTTCTTTCCCAGTTTGGTGTAGTGATAATAATTGATAATTTTTTGAGCTGTTGAAATGTATTGCACTTCCATCAGTAAGGTAACTCCCCTTATTTGAATACATTTTTTTAATATAGCTGCGTATTAGTGGAATAAATTTGGTGATCATACACGTTTTGCCATGGTTAATTTGGGGCATGTCATAGTGGACAAATAGAATTCCAGTTAGTGGAATTGGGCTTACAGATCAGAAGGATTTATGTGGTATGGGAGCAGATCACCTAGGCTGAAATGTGTTTGGTAAAATGCCAATGTGGATAATTTATATGTTTCAGAGTTTTACAATTTTATACAAGGCTTGCATAGTTTCAGGTTTGTGTATCACCACGTCGGTTACTCAACAGCCCTATCAGGATAACTGCTGAGTGCTCTGATTGGTACAGGCTAAAGGGTGTCGGGTGCTCAGGAACAAACCCTCGATTTCTTTGCAGCCACATCCAACACCACCGTGGAATCACCATTGCGCCAGCGCCTGCCAAGGTAACAATTATCTGTCCACAACAATAATCAGATGCTTTTTTATGCTTGCTGTGCTAAATGGTTCTGGTAATTTTTATGTATGCTATTATTTTTAACTGATGCCTAATAGGATCATCTCTGATTTTATATCGTGCCTAATAGGATGTTCATATAAATGAGTGTTCAAAATGCATACTAACATGAAAAGAAAATTGTAATTTACTAGGGTAAAATATAAGAATTGATGACCAAGTCATGCATTGGTTATCCTGCACTTTTTTCATATTAGTGCAGATATTTTGTTTGTTCAGATATTTGGATAGCACAAAGACAGAGAATTAAATTTCACACGGCAAGTTTCTGTCTCTGCAGTCCTCTGCAGTCTGCAACTTCTGGAACTCATTACTGAACATGGGCATACTCAAGCACTACAACTCCTTCAGGGCTTTTCCTCTCTGAATCACAATCTCTGTGCAACCAGCTAAAAATTATATGTGCTAATTTCAGTATACCACCATTCAGTTAACCTATACCCCCTGAAGTCATCTATCTATCTTGCAGCTAACCTGACTATATAATCTAATTAGTTAGCTAACTCCTCATGAGCTACACTGCTGGCATGCTGCCACTTGCATTGAACTGCCATGCTCGAATTGGATGCATTTTAGTTGTGCAATTGCTGTTTTTCTGGGAGAGCATAGGATGGGTTTAGAAGGAACATGGAGGGAGTATGTGGGCAGCGTGCTGGATCTTGTCACTGCCGCTGCCACTCACTTTTGCTGATCTTCATAGGCATGAACACTCCACCTGATATGCCTTCTCCCATCTCCAAAAACTGATTGGATATCTGCTTCCTTTTCACATATCGGAATTAATAACTACACCAATTGTCCTCTTTCTTGATTTGTGTCACACACCTGGATATTTCAAATCCGCAGTTTGTGTCCGCAGTTTGTCTTTGCTACTACTAGCACAGTAGGAGAAGCTAATTCTGGGAGGATCTAGGTCAGTTGTTTGCAGTCTGTGTCATTGCAAATTGTTACCTTTTTATCAATGCAAATAGATACTACATTAAAATTTAGTAGAAGATGGTATATGATAGAAAATGGGTCACTGCAGGTCAGTTTGTTGTTTCAGATAAGGTTTTCTGGATCAGTTGCTTACCTGCATTTGCTACGGTCGCAGCACACATACAAGGTAAGCACCTGTTTTTTGTCACTTTGCTTCTGTTTAGGCATTATAAGTTATCCGCTTCCAGTGGTAATGGTGAGGTTTGACAACTTCAAGGAGGAGCTAGGCTCTATCAGTTTGGAGTTTGGAGCGGGTCAACATTGTTGAAATAGAACGTTTATTAACTGAAAAGGAATGTTGGCTGTGGGCTCCCTAGGTACCATACGATGGCAGCCACGATCAGCCTCAGTACTTGAAGCATAGAAGAAAACCGAGCCACAGCCTCAAGATCTGGAGCCAATACTCATTGATGCTTCTTGGGCACTAATTTTTTGAATGCCATCATCTTTTTTCCTTTGTAATCAACAATTACCTCAACATAGAATTGGTTCTAAAAAGAAGAATAATTTGATTGCGTTAATATTGTTTGATCCACAGAATTTCTTGAAAAAATATTGAAAATCTTTGCTTGTCCTGCTTTATGAGAATACGTACATTAATCTTATGTGGATCTTTTTGGTCTTAAGTAACAAGTTCTCCGTAATTGTGTGCTTTTGTGCTAATTGTTCATGTGTGATGAGTAGTAGTTTTGGCTATGAACATTCTACTCTTAGACATGTTTGAATTTTAATTGTCATGTTGTTCTCTTTTTGTAATGTAATGTATGGGCATATAAAAAATTTCCATAGGAAGAATTTAACAAATGAGCAACGACGCAACACCCAAGCTCAGGAGCATATTGAAGCAACAAATAAGCGACGAGGGGAACTGTTGGTGCAACAATCCGAATGACTACTCCAATCAAATTTTTTGATATAAAAACACAAAGTATGCCAAAGCATGTTTTGTCTATGTGATTGTACATCATGTGATTCTATCTGTATATCACCCGTAGCAACGTATGGACATTTAGCTAGTGAATGTCAACGTATGACAAGGAAAAAAAAAAGTAGTCTCTGCACAGAGCTCGTGCTATTCTTGGGCTCCTGGGTCCTGGCAGGCCAGTAGTAATGCTGTGACACCTGGCTATGACTTTCTTGAAACAAAACCGATCCAGCGCGCTCACAAGTACGTATCTCCATCGGCATCAGTGCATGCATCACAGCGTGTCAAAATTCGAGAGAAAAAAAAGAAAAAAAAACTTGGCACAAGAGGGCTATAGGATAGGGGATATGTGGCGATGTTTCTTTTTGCCTTTTATGGACCCTAAGTAATGCAAAAACAAATATAATCTATAGGGGAAAACAAAGATATACCTAGTGGGAAACTCCATCCTTGATACCATTTGACCTACAGCTGTGGTCCTCCTACCTAAACACAAAGGGAGTTTCACCGTACCCCCCCGGCGCCGCTCTCCTCACGGGCGACGCGGGGGGCGACTCGCCCGTCTCCTCCAGCCCCGCCATCGGCGTACTCCCCGGCCGCCGCCGCCGCCCCTCCTTGTGGCGGCGGCGGCCTTCTCCTCAGCGCCCCCTCCTCTCTCCCTTTCCTCCTCTCTCCTTCCTCCCTCCCTCCTCCTCTTCCTCCGACCGACGGCGTGCCATGGCCGGCCAGCGAGGGTGGTAGGCGGCGCGCGGCCAGATCCGGGTCCCCTGAGCGCGGATCCGGCGACCCCACCCCGACTCCGGTGGCTGCGGCCGCCACCTGGCCATCTCCTGGCGACGGCAGTGCCCTGCTCCTAGCTGGCGGTGGCCCGCCCGGCGCCGCCGCTCCTCCGGCACGGGCAGGCGTCGCCAGGCCGGATCCGGTGGGCCAGGTCCCGGATCCACGACGGGGTGCTGAGGTGACGGCCCGTCCCCCCTCTCTAGCCACCTCTCTCTCCGGCAATGGCCGGCCGAATCCAACCCATACAGGGCCGGATCCGGTAGGTTGGGGGCGGATCTGCCTTCGCCGGGCCGGGGGGGCCTCTGCGGCGGGGTTCCGCGGCGGTGGCCGGGCTTCGCGCCCCTCCGGTCGGTTGTCGGCCATGGCCGGGACCGTTGATCCAGTGGTGTCCTCTGGGCGACGTGGGCCTAAGGCGGGGTGCTGTGGCGGCGGCCTACCCCCTCCGGCGGCTTTGGTGACTGGCGTACAGGGCGCTCGGCTCCCGCTGTGCATGTCGTCTCGCACCATGGTGGTGTGGATGGCTGCTCTAGCGGTACATCATCGACACTGTGGTGGCGTCGATGGTGTTGCCTTGCGCCCCGTTGCGTGACTTGGTTGTAGGGAGCTACGGGTGAAAGCTCAAGCCCGACAATGGTTGGGCGGATGACGGTGACGCCATTTGGCGCCACATCCTTCTTGAAGGCGTTGTCTTCGTGCTCCTTGCCCTTGGCACCGGCGCCGGAATCCTCCACAGCTCGCTGCTCCTGCTCCGTGGTCGCTTTGGTTGTTAACTGCACCTTTTTATGCTTCATGTCTCTCTTCACCTAGATTGTCTAGCTGGTGTTCGTTGTAGCCGTAGCCGTGCTTGTTCCGACGGATGCTTTGCCGTCGAGGGGTCGTTGCTTGGGCGGATGCTTTGTCGCCGATATATCGGGGATTGCGTTTCCGGTGAGCTTGTTGCCACTGAGGTCGCGACACGACTGTCTTTCCGGCAGATGTTTTGTTGCCGAGGTTGCTTGTAACACCCTCGGTGTTAAGCATGCATTAGCACTTGCATTCATTAGCATAAGCATCATTATGCATGATATTAATGAATGGGTTAGTTGTCATTTTATGTGTGATGCTTGATTCGTTCGAATTATGTTTGAAAAGCATGTGAATGTGATGAAGTGACTCAAGTGATTGATGGATGTTCACTAAAATAATTTAGACATGCTTAGGACACAAAATGAACCTATGTTTATGTTTATAACTTTGGTTAATTAGGCTTGCATGGCTTATTTGACTAAAATTTATTTATAGAGTGATTCTGTTTGACTAATTAAAATTTAGTAGTTAGAGTGTTTGCATGTTGGTGTACCCTAAACAAGTTTTGTAGAGAATTTTATAAGGAACAAAAGTTGTTTTGGTCACTTTTCATGAAAAGGTGTGGAACATGCTCAAAAATATGGAGAAAGCCAGAATTTGAGGCTGTTTTCTAATTTTTGAATTTCAAAGCCTTTTTCCTTTGGATTTTTGTATTTCAAAATCTATGCAGAATTTGACCAAACTTATTAAAGATGAAATGTTCTACTCATCAAGAGCTACATTTTCTATTTATGAGTTTTATCTAATTCGGATAACTTCTTGTTCTTCTCCTTATTCGGGGGCCTTTATGCAAAGTGGTTTTCGTATTTTTGATTTTCAGATTTCGGTGATAGCTTGTAAAATTCATAACTTGCTCATTTTTAGTCCAAATCAAGTGGCTCAACTTGCAGTATTTTTCTTATGAGTAGATCTGCATGATAAAAATATGATACATGATGTTTGTGATACTTTTATATACAGATTTATTTATCTCTATTAATTGCTTATATTTTAAAAAATGCATAACTAATTCCCTATTGCTCAGAAAAATATGAAACCAAGTTTGTTAGTCTTATTATGTCTTGCTCTATCAGAGAAAAGTATTTGATAGCTTTGTTCTGTGTAAAAATATAAACTTGTAGTTCAAGTGTGCTTTTAGCGCTATTCTTGAGAAAAATCATAAATGTATGTTATCGGTTTAATTTGGGGTTGATAATTTTTGTAGGATCTTTATATGTCATAAGGTAGCTCTTGATGTGATAATATATGCAGTTTGGTATATTTCATAGTACAAAGTATTTTTAGGTCCCCTGTTTTGTGCTGCCTTGTGATTTTTGTGTAGAATTATAGGCTTATCCAAATGAGGTAAAATTTGGATGGCAACCTATATTTGGTATGTGGCATCTTTTGTAATTTTTGTAGAATTTTCTGGATAGTACAAACACATGACGCAGTTCTGTCCTTAATTCCTTAGGTGTTAAATAATGCTTTGGGTTATCATTTCATGTTAGTTAATGTGTTTTCTATGTTCTTGCTAAGTGTATAATCTTTTGGTATGATTATTGTGGTTTGGTTATGATTTATCTATGCAGCACTTAGTCGTAGGGTATGTACATTCATGTTGCTTCTATGTGCGATTGCGTGCTTTGCTCGATGATGGTTAGTGAATGAAACAGGGATATGCATCTACTCGGTAGACTAAAGTAATATATTTTGATCCATCATGTGCAGCATGTTCATTCATGGAAAGCATTCATGATCATCACCATACTCCATGTTCATTCCGCATGCATTCGCTATATTTATATATATGCATCATACAGGATCGCATGCGAGAACCCTGTCATGAAGCCAAGAAGCCAAAAGGACGACTTGTTGGAAGTTCCCGCACAGGAGGTGATCGGGAATAAGGAGAAGAACAAGAAGTTATCCGAGTACCGAAGAATCAACATCGCTTTTCTGAGGAAGGCAAGCCCCGGAGCATTCTCCCTGTGGTTTGCAAAATATCTAATTTGAGTCCTTTACTCATTTGCTGCATTAAGTTATAGACGTTATTTTATACCGTTGCTGCATTACTTATATTCCTTGCCACTGTTTATACTTCAACCCTGTTAGGTTCAGGTACAATTATTTGCTTAGCCCTGCTTAACTAGATCAGTAGAAGTCGGGTGATTTCCTGTCATCCGCGAGTTATAGGTGGTAACTCGGAATGGTTGAATACATTTTTATCTTGGATAACCATGTGGAGATAATAAATCGAGACCGGGCGGGATTGGTGTTGAGACTGAACTGGAGGTTTGGTGTGGTTATCCCGTCTGTGTCGAACTAGGACCCCGCCCGTTGTACGTCCTCAAGTCATATTGAATTTATGCCTCACATTTAGCTGGAAGGATAAGTCGTTCCGACCGCGAAGCCTAATTTTGATTTGGGCCGGGAGTCGACCTGCTGTACGCATTGCATTGGTGAAGATGGGGGACCACGGGTTACGCGGTTGTAAGGCCTGGATATTGCATGGTGCGCCCTGCTGGCAGCCGGACGGTGCCCGGATGCGATGGTACCTGTTGATCTCGTGTTTTTCCCGAATTGGATGTCGGTGACCTGTAGCTCACCGTGGCTGGTAAGTGTGGTTTGTGTGAGGAATACCCGCCAGCTGGTTAGTAATCGATTATAATCGCCATCGTTCCTGGACAGTGAACACTTGACTTGAGCAGCGGCATCGTAGTAAGAACTTGAACAAGAGATGAGATGGTTGAGCTGTTGAGATTGAAAGATACTCAACCGGAATTGGTTACTTTCTGTGAATAATTATTACCATGCTTGTTTAGTACAGGTGCTAATGTAGCATGATAAGGTTAATCAGATTAAAATACATTGCTAGAAGGTTCTTATTAATTATTCCTTAATGCAAGCTTTTCTGCAATTAAATGAGTCAGCTATCCTACTTATAAAGCCTTGCATACTCCTTGGAGTCAATCTATTTTTGGTTTATGATGGGTAAGTCTAGCTGAGTACATTTTCGTACACAGGGTTTATTCCCACTTATTGCAGGTATTCATCTAGGTTGCTGTGGCTGCAAGATGGGTTTGTATCCCACTACGGGAATCAATCAGACCTTGGGCACGGTCATTCTTATATCTTATCTCAGATGCTTTTGTTGGATTTGACTTCGAGCTGGCACCGTATTTAAAAATATGAGTGTGAGTGTTGTCAAAGTAAATTGCTTCTGCTTTTCTTTATTAAAAGGTGTTGTAATATTTTTATATAAACTCTGATGTAATTAAGCTATTGGCAAACTTATGTAATTTGTGAATGGTGACCGCTGGACTTATTACGGTCTTGGCTGTATTGGAAAATGTTTAAAATCCTTCGAGATTGTTGAATGACTACCGGGTTTATTAGGTCTTAATCATGTAAGTTTGCTGGTTAATAGCGAATTATGTGCTTAAGCTCTAATAAATTGGTCGGTTCTGTTACATTGCTTTCCGACGGATGCTTTGCTGCCGAGATGGTTCCGGTGGATGCTTTGCCACCGAGGATTTCTAGCGGATGATTTGCCGCAGTCATCGTCTTTGGCTCCGATAGCTGCTGGCTGCCTAGGTTTTGAGGTTTAGTTTGTATTAGGCGCAGTTGATAGGGTTGTTAGGTGGAGGGTTTCCCACCCCTTTGTTTTCTTGCCTTTTGTGTCATGTTGAGGGCTTCGTTGGTGATCTATGGATTACCAACGAAGCCCTTTTGTATCAGTCCTTTGGGTTTGGATTCTTCTCCTGCTTAATGAAATACACGTCCAATCTGGGACGGACGTGATCGTAAAAAAAGATACCATTTGACCTAGACACGACCAATATTTTGATAGGTAAGATAACTTCAATTGGTCAAGAACTTGAGGTTCAAGGTCTAGGCTTCAAACCCAGTCTGATTTGGCCCCCCACAACCGTTACACCACAGCTCCATTGGTTATCAACTATGCACAACACGATTGACCTCGCCGGGAAGGTTTTCCTACAATAGAATCAAGAACACAAGCAAGAACGAGATGAACATAGTCTGAAATTACAAATATAAATGAAGTATGAAAGGACCTAGGATGTCGCCTAGAGGGGGGTGAATAGACGATTATTAAAAACCTGAAACTTAAAGCTCAACTGCGGAAGTTAAATACCAACCGGTAGTAGGACCAAAAGTAGCACCGGTACTACCGGTAGTACAAAAACTAGTACTACCGATGCAAACTTCTGGTACTATCGGTAGCCTACAAAACTACAAAATCAAAATAGAAATTAGAGTATAATGATCTATAAATTCAGATCCAATTGTTATCACCCCTTTGTTGATATTGCTGATGAAGATGTTGAACTTCTTGGAGCTTTTCACCGGACCAAATCATAGATCGAGTCCTCCAACCTAAGAACTTGGGGATAGGGATAAAGAACACGAAGAACACGAAGAACAAGGATAGTTGATGCTACCACCACAGCAAGACACATGATTTAATCCGAGGTTCGGCAATCCCCACAAAGGAGTTCCTACATCCCCGTTGTTGAGGTCACCACAAAGGTTTCCTCCCTCAAGCAACCACGAAGGTAAACTTGAGATATTCACTAAGAATTAAAGGTAATACAAACACTTCGGGACGCCCTCACAAATGAGGCAACACGGGCAGCCACGAAGAACGCCTAGTCGGCTAGGGTTTCAAGAACCCAAGAGTAACAAACACAAATCAAGCGGCAAGACAAGGAATCCAAGTGCTCAAGTCGTAGATCGAAGTTCCCACTCTCTAATCTCACGTCCCTAGCTCGAATCCTTGAGGGGTTGAAGTTTGGGAGCAAAGGGGGAGAGAGAGCAGGCGAGCTGGTGCTTGGGAGCTTTCTTTCTTAGGTGAAGAATGAGTGAAATGGCGAGAGCTATACAAAAATAGAGAGGTGAGGGGTATATATATGGTCTGTCCAGAACAACTGCCGGTAGTATTGATGGAACCACCGGTACTACCGGTACCTCACCAAATATGACCGTTGTCATGTCAGAGCGTGCACAGGATAACATACTGGTACTATCGGAAGTAGGACCGGTACTACCGATAGTACATTTCCTACATAACTGGGCACCTTCGACTTGGCCTAAAAATAAATATATATATATAGCTGATACTACCGGTACCACCAGCGGTACTACTGGTAGTACACAACTACACCAACTCGCAGGCTTCGACTTTGAGAAAATATGCCTGATACTTCCGGAGTATAATTTTAATAAAATGCGGTGCTACCGGAGAGGACCGGTACTACCGGTTGGGGAACCAGTACTACCAGTAGTACAAAGTTTCTTTAACTTTGCACATCTCGACTTTCTGAGAAAATGGCACGGATACTTTCGGTTTAAAACTCTAATATTTTCGGTACTTCCAGTAGATCAGGTTGTCTAAAGCAAAGGACTTTTCTAAGTGATGTGAGTGCAACGGTGACTCTTCAAACGCTCTAAATATAGACTTGAGCACTTTTAGACCTCGAATTACCAACCTAATTTGTATCCCTCTTGATAGTACGACGTTTTCTATAACTCAAGCAAAGATAAAATTTGAAGGCTCTCTTGAGTAGAAACGTCATCCATCCGAAGAAATTTTGGGGTGCTAGGATCACCAAATATCATTGTTCAAATCTTTCAATGTACTTCAAGGAGAGATAACATTCCAACTTTGATTTTTCTTCTTGAGCAATGTCATCTTGAATACGTGACTTGATTCTATTCATCAAATATAGGTAAATCCAAATATACCAAGTCACTTTTCATTCAATGTAGCAAGCTTCAAATATGAGACCATTCCATATGCAATCTCTTATGTCTCATTATCTAACTCAATGTGCTTGCTTTCACATGAATCATAGAAATCTCATAATAGATAGGCCTTTATATGAATTCTATTTGCATTGTTGTCTTGTGCTTATACAACAATGACACATCATTTTGGCTTTATACACTTTAATCAAGTACTTATGAGATAATCAATTTCCTGTCCAATACTTAGCAGAATCATTAGATCTTTAATTATGTTGTCAATCAATTCACCAAAAGCCACTAAAGGGCTAGATGCACTTTCAAAGTATATGAATCTGATAAGTGATAAGTGGTTCAAGACTTGTTTCGAAAGAATCAGTCTCCATCGGTGAACAAGATCAAGAACAAGGCCCTCACGATCTTGGCAATACAAGTGCAGCGAATAATGTGTTGTTTCACAAGAAAAACGAGAACACAACAAAATAAAAACCCTCACAAGAGGGTTGACATCGAATTAAATAGTCTAGGGCATCCACCCCCGATACGCTTTAACATGATACACAGTCCAATGGACCAAAAGATGGTGTCACAACACTCTATCAGATTCTGTACGCAGCTTGTTTTGACGATTCCTGTTGACTCGAGACAAATTTTGACTTAAAACCAATAACATTGGTTAAATTATCAAATCTTTCCTTGCATTTGTGGATCGTCGAAAACATTGTATATGACCTAGGTGTCGAATTTACCGATAACTGCTCTTGGAATCTGAAATAGACTCCAACTCGAGCTAGATTGGGCCTTGGTCATGTTGTACATGGGTTGGACACTCACGCTGGTCCTCCTCTGCTTGGCTTGTACTTGAAAGCGTGATGTCCTCATCACTTGCATTATACCAATAGATGAATTAGAATCAGGCAAGGAAACAGATTAAACATCATATACTATAGAACTAAAATGTTGGCCGGCATATACAATAATGTATTCAGGTATTCCACCACCAATAATGCTAGATTTTTTGTGGCAAGATTGGAAAAAAAAACATCTCCAAAAAGAAATTATCTCTAGCAACTTCTTATCTCCCACTCCCAGTGGTACAATTGAAAGTGTGGCTGGGGTTTCTGATGCAAAATTGCCTATGACTTTTAGGAGGGACATATTGGAAATGGTTGCCTTCTAGCTTTTATGAGCAAGATACTAGAATTGATTGGAGAAAGCCAACAAATATGCATATACATTTTTAGAGAGTTCCATTTGCGCTGAAATTATATTTGTACTCTCTAAAAGTTTTTGCAGATTTTGTTTGCACTCTATAGAGTCATTCTCATTTTCTATCTTTGTCTAGCGAGAAATCCAAAATAAAAGATGGTTATATTTAGGTAACCAATTAAACAAGTTGTTAGAATGTATTTTTTCACTAAAATCTCTATTTCTAGTAATTAGGGAGTTTGTTGGAGTTGCTCTTGTACCGGCTGATCTCAAACTTTGGAACGGCGTTCAATCCTCGGAACTTGATGGCCCCTATGTCATAGGCCTCTGTAGCTTCCTCCTGAGAGCCTAAATGAGTAACATAGAAGGCAGCATAAGTTTTCAGTTCAGGAACTACATACATATTATATACAACAATAGAAGTGAACTAGTCTTTCGATCAACATGTAAAACTATGTTCAATGTTAATGTGTTACATTTCTGCTATTCCGCCATAAATAAAGAAGTTTTTTTTTTTTGAAACAGATGGGATAAGGAGCATGGACGTATGATCCCAATCAAAAGAACTTAAAAAGGAAGAAATGAGCTAGCTGATCTTATTTTTCAAAAGGAAACCGCATGAGCAGCGTTTATTCATTTATGTCGATCATGTGGTTATACATTACACAAAAAACTTGCATTGTATTTCTAAAATTAGCATGTATTTCTCATGGAGTTTCCAGATTGAATAAGTCGATATTGTAGCTGAGAAATCTGCACTGTTTCGTAGATGCAAAGGCCAAAGGGGTATGTATATATACTCACTGAATGTTCCAAGGTAAGCGTCCCTTTTATCAGCCGCCCTTGCTTGCCACCGCCCATGATGGTGGTCTCTGCCAATTGCATGGACAGGAAGACTTAGATAACTTGTAAAAGGACAAATTAAAACATGACTGCAATTGAAGTATGAACTAGGCATGCCGGTGATATGGACACGATACGCCATACACTAAGTAACACCAGTTGCAGTTGCACCTTTGCATGCAGTCATTGATAGCATCATGGTGCTATCTAGTAGTCCGTGATAAGAGACACCAAAACACGAAGACATCTTTTGAGGGCCTTTGGCAAAGCTCCAAGTGCTTCAGATCTACTAAAAATCAGATCTAGCCATCTAGGACAGATCCATAAATTTCATGGAGCACTTCGTGCTTCGTGGGCTGGCCATAATTGGATGGTTGTTGGACTGAAAGTAGATTCACCATCGAACTCTACCAAACACCTTTTTCAGCAATATTGTGGGGATTCTAGATCCACGTGGAGCTACTCTATGGAGGATCTGGCGCTCGTTTTACGCTTTTGGAGCTCTGCCAAACGGGCGTCTCAGCCACGGATTAGATCGGTCTGCGACAGCTAGCTTACCCTGTGACGCCGTGGTAGGCGGACGTGTGCTGCCCAAAGGAGCCCACGGCCTTCTCCTGCTCCGGCGCCGTCGCCTCCGGGGCGCGGCCACGGGACCGCCGCCGCCGCTGGCGCTCTCTCCGTTGACGAAACCTCCGCCGAGGAGGTCCTCCAGCTTCGGTGGCGGCGCGGCGTCGGCGATCGCGGGCAGCTCGTCGGCTGCGCCCTTCTCCTTTTCCACGAGATCATCTGCTGGATCGCAGGCACATACACATGCAGATAGAAGTTAGCTAAACACCTCGTTGATAGCAGAAGTAAACTTATACAGAGAAAAACAGTAAAGGAACAAGACCGGAAGATTGATGCATGGATGGAGGGAGGAAGAAAGGAGAGGTACGCGAGGGGTGTGAGGTGTCCATGACGCGCGGTGACAAGGGAACAGGAGACGCAGTGACTTCTGGCTGTCAAGGTGAGTTCGTCTGAGCTCGGAGTCGGCCGGTCGGGGAAGGTGGGAAACCGACGGTGCCACTAGCTAGTAGTGGTAGCGGCAGCAGGGGAGAGAGGATTTCTCGGGTGGTGAAGAATGGCGAGGCGGAGGAGGATCATAAAATAGAGGGAGGAGATCGAAGACACGGCAGCTCGCTCCGCGCGCGGCGCTCGCACATGGAGGAGAGACAGAGCGCACCGGCAACGAAACACCTCGGAAGGCTTCGGCTCCGCAAGAGAATCCCCGTGAACGTGCTGAGAGAAGGTGAAGGTGTCAGGACGGAGCTGAAAATTATTGTTTCCTCTCGCTACCTGCTCTTGCAGGCGATGGGAAAATTTGGATGATGGGATGGGTGCGGGAGCGCGTGGGGAAGAGAAACGTTGTCGCCGGACGCGGTGAAGGAGCCCCGGGGGCAGCCATCGGGGCAGGCACGGGCACAGTGCCACGGCCACCGGCCGCAGAAAAGGAACCGCCATCTGGGCGCGGCCGTCACTCCGTCAGCGACGTCGGGCCGCAGTGCCGCGGCGCTGGCGCACGAGCTTCGCGGTGCGCTGGAACACGGTGGCGCACGGACGGTCTTACGGTGTCGTGCAAAGCCTATTCTTCGAATCGAGCCCACAAGACCCATCATGTAAAGCCCACTAAGTCGCAAAAAAAAAGGAAAAGCCCACTAGATAATTCTGAGTGCGCCCGTAGCAAGCTCATCACTGCTCTAACTAAGCGCATTGTGGACTACTCTTCCGAAGAAAAGAAAACACAAACTATCACAAACTATCATTTTGTTCTTAGTCAAATAATTCAAGTCACCAAATTCATAAGAAAATATATCAATAAATACTGTATAACGAACAACAATCATTACATGTATTGAGAAATGTATCTTCATAACACATATGTTTGACATCATAAATATTGATATTCTTTTCATAAACTTACAATTTAATTAAAAAATTAAAATGGCCCTCTTTTTTCGATGGGGTTGAGCTTTGAAGAATATACCATGTTCAGGATCCCGTCAATGAATCTGACAAGCTTTTAAAAAGCTGATGCAAAATTTGTTTTTGGTGGTCTTCTGAAGTACTTAGTATACATATAATGTCCTCGTCTCAAACAGTATACATAATGTCCTCATCTCAAACTGTATGATGTACCCCCTTGCCTACAAACTTGTCAGGGATACACAAATTTTTAAGTTCTACAAATCTACAACAGCACTTATTCTCCCTCAGTTCCTCCCATCTCATATAATAATAAATAGTTAGATGTCAAAGAATTACACTGATCGACTCATTTCAGTATATAATCAATGGGACGCTTCGTTTCCAAAGCTGACGGTTGGGGTGGCATTGGACATGTCATACACGCAAAGCCAGCTTTACTTCCACACGCTAGAGCTATAGCTGATTGGTGGTGATGTGTCACCATACATCACGGAGGTACTTGCCTTCCATCTGCAGGCTCTTTACAAAGCTCTCGGTTTTGGAGCTATCCAAAGAACCCTGAAGTAACACATAAATGAGATGTTACAAACAAAACATAGTAAAGTTTATAGCCATCTATTAGACGATGAATTGGGGTTGTTATCTACCTGCTCTTGGACTATTGTATGAAGCATTCTGTGTACATCTCTAGCCATTCCCTTGGCATCACCGCAAACATATAAGTAACCACCATGCGAGATGATGTTCCAAATTTCTGTGGCCTGGTAACAAAAAGTAAATCTAGTTGAGCAAACCTTCTAGGGGACATTCAATATTTGAAACACTTAAGAAGTAACAGTATATTAAGGAAGAGTGTATGTTGTATCTGACCTTTTCCACCATCTTATGCTGCACATACTCTTTCGTTGGCCCTTCCCGAGAGAATGCAACAATTAGCTCAGAAAGCGCCCCCTCCTCAAGGAAAGTTTGCAACTCATCTTCATATATGTAATCCTGAAGGATGGCAATTCAGATTGAGTTCCATCAATATTTGCTGAGAAACACAAGAATAACACAAGCAATTGTGCAATAACCAGCGATCCTTACCATACTACGGTTCCTGCATCCAAAGAAAAGGATTGAAGTGCCCAGTTCTGCTCCAGATTGTTTCAGTGCTAACCTTTCCTGCCAAGAGGGAGGGAGTGGAAGGATAAGTTAAACTAGGTACTCTCAAGCAGACTTGCAAATATACACCCACTGGACTCTTGGCAAAACAAACCTGCAAGAAGCCTCTAAAAGGAGCCAGCCCTGTCCCAGGACCAATCATGATAATCGGAGTGGACGGGTCAGCAGGTAACTTGAAATTTGACTGCCTCACAAAGATGGGAGCCCAGCCGCATTCTTCACTATATTCCAGAGGGATTGTATTCTGCCAAGCATATGATCAAATCAAAGAATAATAAATCAGACTTATTCCTGGTAATTCAGCTGCTTAATGCCCATAAAAGGATTTTTTCCGAGAGCTTACCTTCATCCATGTTGAACAAACTCCTTGGTGGATCCTTCCTGTTGGTGAAGGCCCATAAACTAATGCACATGTTACATGAATTCTGGAAGGAGCCATCCTGCAAAGACATTTATAAGTTGTCAAGAGGCATCCCTAATGGAAGGTGCACACCACCACCTCCAGCATAATATGCCACACCGATATGAAGACAGTCCAATATTATCACATACAAAAACTCACGGCGTCTTAAGCTTGGGTGATGCCTCAAGTTTAAAGTTTAAATAATTTCATGGTGGAAAAAAATCAAACAAAGCTAGACTTGAAAACAAGACCAAGGTACGCATGGCTTCCCCCTAACCATGTTCTTGTGACATAACCCCCCGTCCCCAAAACACAAACACAACTACCACCCACCCACCTCTCCAAAAGGAAAATAGCGCAGATGTACTGTTCAAACTTGTAGGTAAAGGCTGCAAATAGAGGAAATGAGCATTGATAGTACAAAAAACTTACTTTGGAGATGATGAAATTGAGTAGTATCGTGGTTGCAGACGAGGAGCTATTGCTGCAAAAAACACTCCCAGTGGTGGCTTAGCTGAAGGGAATGCAGCCATAACCTCAAGAAGGCTCCTCTGACTAGCAGTTATCCATTGAGAATACTCATCCTACATACAATTCTACTAGTCAGCAAAGGAGAAAAATCCACTTTAATGGCATAATATAGGGATTATGAAAGGATGACAACCTTTCCAGCAGGAGAAGCCAAGAATCTAAGTCGTTCAGCTTCAGCTGGATCAGATGCATGAGGAGCTAAAGCAAGCAAAGCAGCCTGAGATGATTACATCATTCAAAGATTGGTCAAACGATCACAAGAAAAATAGAAAGAAGGAATATTCTTAGAAGTCATGTGGACCTTCTTCGGTGGGTTGAGTAGATCAGCATATCGTAGAAGCGCAGTCCGCAAGGTGCATGGAGATGGGAAAGGTGGGGCCAAGGAACCTCCTCCTTTACGAGGAGATCCATCTTCTGCATCTGCATGGATGGAGAAGAATGTATCTGGAGAAAGGTCAAGCAGCTTTTCAGCCTCCTCCACAGTCTCAACAGAATTTTCTGCATATACTCCAACATGGTCTCCGGTTTCATACCTGAAACAAGCATTCAGAATGTCAGAAATGCTGTAGTATTTACAGATTATTAGGGGGGTCCAAGTACTCACACCTTGAACAGAATTTTCTGGACACTGTTGATAATAAATTTAGAATACAAAACATTATGCAACAATCAGTATAAAGATAAACTGTTTGATGTAGCACAAGTACTGGGCTTTGAGTTTTGTCCTGCTGAACAGTAATCAAAGAAGTACATGGTCAACTCATTTCCATCCTACCCCAACTTGCCTAGGACTATAAGGCAGCACTCTTCTTGTATTCAAATAAGTACATGGCTGCTTCTTTCATCTCAAGTTTTGTGGAACAATTGTGACTGAACTGTCACCTCAATGCAATCAAACAGAACGAAATAAAATGATTCAATAAGCCCTTTAATAAGTTAGTCAACCAACTGAAAACATTATAGGACCTACTAATCTGCTTGTTGACATGTTGAAATCAACCTGACTGCCATGGTACCGAGTATCAACATTATTTCACATGATTAGAGCTCGTCCTAATCATGCCACAGTTTGGCACATAAACCAATCGCCAAACTACCAGAATCCAGTATGTTCCTTTACAACTTGATTGTGCATGCCAGAAACCATGAAAGTACAATAATTCTGTTCTTGGCTTGCCGATATAACCTAATCCAGTTACAAAAATAAGGCAGAAGTTGGATCTAACAAGCTATTCATGCTGCACTCTGATCCAAGTCTTTGTCCTCAAATTATGAAAGTATGTGGTTGCGTGACATCCCTAGCTTTTTATCTCAATGTATTCAGCAAGACTCTCATGTTGAGATATGAAGTAATATGAAGTTTCTTTTCTCAAAAAAAAAAGTATGAGAGATTAAGATTAGCACGGATAAATGCTCTGGTTAGGAACATTTTATCTCCAGGGGTTCAACTGCGCAAGTGGGTACCCTAAGGCCAAAATTAATTCACTTCCTCCCCTAAATTAATTAGGGGCAACCCAGCCTTTTAGTTCATTTTAGCAAGTTCTGGATCAACCCAATGACCCAAAATGTGTGGAACTTGCATCCCTACTTATCGCTAACCTCAATACATGGAATATGTCATCCCTATGGTACCACAAATTCCTCTGAGTCGTTCCCAATTCATGAAACCAAAAGATTTCCTAGTTTATTGGTGAAAAATATTAAATAGCCAAGTGAGGTTCTGCTGACATTTTGTAGTGCAAATTATTTAGGTTATCTGCAGTAGCCTGAATCATGCTCACAAGTCATAACGAATATTCTGGCAGAGGACCTGTACTCAGGGGGTGTTTGGTTAGAGGGATCACCTCATCCTATATGGACAGTGGTTCATCATGAGTTTGTCCCATGAAATGTGATGAATGACTCAATCCCAATGAAGTGCATATGAGCCATGAGGTAGTGATTGATCAACCCATTCCGTTCCCGAACCAAACAATAATAGCATGAGCTTGGTGATGGATCACTCCATTCCTCAAACCAACGCTCCATTAGTATCCTGAGCTACGTAGGTACAAGATTTTAATACTATGAATATACTGAATAAAGCCCAATGGAAATATAGCATGTCCCTAGCAACAAAGTAGCAAAAAAAGACGAACATCCTTTTCAAAGGGGAACAAGTGGAACATAGATAGGATCAAGACTGAAACAAAAGAATATAAGAGGAAAAGGAATATGCAGACCAGGAAACTTACACAAGACCAGTGCCAGAAATGTCAAACTCAAGATGGATACAAGAGCGATCTGAAGCTGGTTTGTGCAGCTCCTTCCGAACAGCGACATTAGCCCTAGCAATAAATAATATTATTGTAGAGAAAAATTTTAATGGCAAACAGGAAGTTGTTAGCAAATTGTTCTGATGCCCAAATACCTGCAAGGGTGTTGAATATCAATCACACCAGTACCGTTGGCTAACGACCATGATCTATCTTGGAATGATAGGTCAGATTTATCAATGAAAACAACTCTGTATTCAGGAATAGCAGCAGTATATGGAGTCGATGCACCAGTTGTGTCATCCTCGTCACGGAGCAATTGATCTAACTCTGGCCACACTAGTTCTTTCCTACAGAAAACAACAAGAAATATATTCAAAGGGTCATGTCAAAGTTTTGCAGCACTAAACATGGGTATGCTCACTCTATAGATTTACGATATATACCAAAACCTATAAGCTTGAACAGTGTCGAACTGCATAGATTGTCAGACCTTAATATATTATCATCTGTTTATTTTAATGCTCACATATATTAAACATGGGTATGATCACTGCTAATTTGGTATTCTATAGTCCAGCCAAATCTTTCTTTCCTATTATGATTCCAAAAAAGGGTTTCATCAAATGGTCGATGTGTTCATAATGTCAAAATGGAAGTTGGACCTACACATGGTTTTTATTGATTTGGAGAAGGCTTACGACAAGA